>JAECXC010001673.1:0-27728 GCA_018152125.1 Drosophila dunni | reverse complement strand
AGTTATATATATTATTGATCAGCATCACAAGCCGAGTCGATATAGCCATGACCGTCTGTTCGTCTGACCGTCTGTCCGTCCGTATGAACAAACAGATTTTAGAGATGGTATGAGCTACAAGTTCGAGCTTGGTGTCAATCGATCACATATTTAGTCAATACAAGAATCTTTTTTTTCGATGCCACGCCCCATTTGCCCACAATGAGCAAAAAACTAGACACACCTCGGAAAAACTCGTGATTTTCGGCGAATATCTGAGGAACCATGGCACCTAGGATCACCACTTTTGGTATGGAGGTTCCTAGCGAAAGCGCAAATGCATTGGCATTTAAAATTTTGGACTGTCACGCCCCTTTTTCCCACAATACATAAAAATAATTCACTTTCGTTTCGTTCAGTTTTTACGCGTCTGTTCATATAGTACATCATTGTAATTGTATAATTCGAGTGGAGGCTAACTATATAAAACTATTCCTGAAAGGTGCACTAAAATCGGACTATAAATAAGAAAACTGGAAGCGTTACAATATTGATAATTGAACGCAATATCACTACTGAGTGCAAGCGAGACAGAAACATACAAGCGTGAGCAAACGTTTTCTCTGCTTGTGTGGCGGCAGCGCAGTCGGCAGTCGCTGGCCGCGCCGAATACACACATACATACAAGCATGAACACATATAATGTCAAACGTATGTGTACTCGCATACAAACTAACAGATGTATGTGTGATTATGCTTAGATTGTTTTTGTTTCAATGTGTTTTAATGCAAGTACTAGATATTGTTATATCTTGATAACGATTTTAATAATTTAACCGGGAACAAAATGCAGAGAGTATTATACGGTCGGGCGTGCTCGACTGTACTTTTCTTTCTTGTTTATTTTTAGACCCCGTACTCTAAAAAAGAGTAGAGGGGTCTATTAGGTTTGTCAGAAGCGAAATGTGCGTAACAGGCAGGAGGAGGCGTGGCCGACCCCATAAAGTATATATATTCTTGATCAGCATCAACAGCCGAGTCGATATAGCAATGTCCGTCTGTCCGTCTGTCCGTCTGTCCGTCCGTCCGTATGAACACCTGGATCTTTTAAACTACAAAAGCTAGAGCCACCAAATTTATAATGAAAGTCCGTTATTATCTTACGCAGGTTAAGTTTATTTCAAATTTTTGCCACGCCCCTTACCGCCCCCGCAATAAGCAAAAAACCAGACACAGCTCGAAAAAAAAATGTAGTTTTAGGCCAATAACTCAGTAATTATGGCACTTAGGAACACCATTTCTGGTTGCTAGAGTTGCTAGAGACAGCCTTAATGCAATGCCATTCAAAATTTTGGCCTGCCACGCCCCCTTTTCTCATAAAAGCTAAAAAACTTTCAAAATTTCAAGCTCAAAATTGGCAGGATTTAGGGCATTTAGTCAAATAGTACAGTGTTTATAATTTATTATTCGAAGAGAGGAATATCATATCAAACTATATTCCCAGCGGCGTTAAAATCCGTCAATTAACAAAAAAGTTATTAGGTTAGAAATTTTATGTAATTTAGCTGCAATTTCGCCGCCTGTGTGACGTCAGCGCTGCTCGCAGAGGCTGCGTCGCTGCGACGCTACGACGACGCCGTGCCGACCAGTGCTAGGCACGCATACATACATATGTGCATACACATAATTTTAAACGAGTGTATACTTGTATGTATAACATGTAAATGCGAATAAGCGGAACATGCTTGAAAGTGGTGCAAGGTGCGAATGGTATAGTTGCGGCGCCATGTGAAATCGTTGCCTGAGGGTCGTGAGTTCGAATGCTGGCAATGAGAATTGATAATTTAATTTTTTTTTAATATCAATTTAAAATATACATATAAATTTTAATTTTTAAATTTCGTTATAAAATTTTAATTCAAATTAAATACAACTGCGCATTATTATGGGAGTACGGGGTCTTTTACAGTCGGCTCGATCGACTGTAGCCTTTCCTACTTGTTTTTTTTATATACTATACTATTTATATACTATCGTTGGTTAGTAAAAGCCTAACAGAATTAATATTTTCCAGATAGCGGTTTCCCACATTGATCTGGATGAGTAGAGCTTATTATTTAATGCAAATTGGGGCATTGGCAATTATGAAGCCCGATTGCGTTGCTTCGGCCAATTGCGAAGTTTGTCCTCAATCATTTATACGCTCTATGTAGCGTTGTCGGCTTTGCTCATCTTTTGTTGCCTTCGCGTTTGAGGTATTTGTCAGCTTTGGAAAGTCTAAAGTTGTTATTAAAGTTGTTGTTTTGGTTGTGGTTGTTGTTGTTGGTCTGATTTCTTTTGTTTGTTTACAGACATCTTGGTTTATCATGTTTTAAAAAAAAAAATTTTTTTTTCCCTTTTTTTTATAGTTTGATTTTATGAAAATGTTTGGATTAAAAATAGTTGTTGTTATTTTTGTTGTTGCTGTGTGTGTTAGATAGTTTTAAGGTTGCATTTTATTTCACTTATTGTTGGACTTAGTTTTGCGCGACGATTTTCGTTAATTTCGAAAATTTGTATTTGTATTTGTAATCGTCGTGAAATGTTCACTTTCTCTGGATGCGCACTCACATTAGTTTTTCTTTTTACATAAAATGTAATATATTCCTTTTAATGTCTTAGGAAAGTAGATGTATGCTTAATGTACAGCATTTAATATGCAGCACACATGTGACACTTGTCACGGTCGCCATGTAATAATTTTGTTCTTTTAATGTCGACTCTCAGAATAGAACTGATTCTTTATTCAAGTTTTGAGTACAGCTTAACCTAAGTATATAAAATGTATATAAAGAGGTCTGTCGACGAGAGCCTCGGCACAACGGCAGTATGTATTGTGCAGTATATATGTACGAATATGCAGACAACATTAGAAATTGTATACTCTACAATACGATGGGCATATGCTTATATTATATACAACATACTACACAATTACACAGTTAAAATTTTGTCCATTCATAACTAATCTGATGAAGGGATTGGTTCTTCTTGGTCCGAGGCTCCTTGATAAAAATTTTCCAAAGTATCCATCTTAGAGTGGCCACTATTATTTTCTATCTTTTGAGTGCGCGAGGTTCTTTGGCTTTGAGTTTGGCAATTCATTGGATTTTGTGATCTATCTGCATTTCTGATAATTCCATTGCTGCGCTTGTTGTCATGATATTGTTTTAAATTTTGTTGATTATGATTTGTTTAATTGTTGATTGATTTATTTTATTGGCAGTTAATTATTTGAACAAAATAATTTTTTCTTAGTCACTTAAAGTTTTGTTTTGTCACTCTTGTATTGCAAGGAACTTACGTTTACAGGGATCAATTTAATGATGTGTAAAGCCCGGAAATAAATTCTTTATTTACAAATGTTCAAAATGGTCCAAATGAACTATATGTTTCGAGAACACTCTCTGGTGAATTGCAAGATTTTTGGACGATTTTCTTAGTGTAGTAATTATTTTAGGTGGCGGTCGCACTTTTAATTGTTGGCACGATTGATAGTTGGGTTTTAAGTATTTCACATAAGCTTAGGTTCTTTGGCGGATATCAGAATTTTACTTTCAAAATTGAAAAGTTCTTAACCGTTTTCCTAATCCATTCATGTTCGATTATACTTAATTTTTTTCCCTGTGAGGTCATATTGGGTTTAAAATATCCGAGATGGTAAAAGCTAGAAACACCAAATTTGTTACATAGACTACTTTAATGTAATTTAAATTTTAGCCACGCCACCTAGGGCGCCCACAGATTGAAAAAACATATTGTAAACTTGAATTAATAAAGCTATTGAGAGACAGAATTCAAATATTATGTGTTAGGTACTATTATAATTATCCATACAAGGTGTGGTTCGGATCAGGAAACTATATCCTAAAGCTACCATAGGCCAAATCCGCCGAAATGACAGAGCGTGCTTCTTCTTCTTGCTTTGTCGCGTTTTGTTTTGATTTATTTACCTATATCAGATCTTAAATGATTCAATTTTGATAAATTTATAATGTGCTCAAGCTGTGATACTAAATAATTGGGGTCTTTTACTGTCGGCTCGCTTGACAGTAGCCGTTCTTACTTGCCTTATATTAATGTATTTACTTTTTTATTTTTAGTTGACGAAGAAAATTAGAATGATAATACGTCAAACATTCATTAACATAGGTTAGATAAACTAGCTTTGTTTCAGAAAGTGTTGTATCGAAAGAAGTTTCTGTATCATTCGCACTTGCTTTGCAAACGGACGTGTTTTTTTCATCTTCATCATTTTTTCGTCTTCATCGTTTAAAAGTCACTTTTCGTCGCCTTTTTCACTTTATAAATCAATTCAAGACAATTTTATAACTATCAATACTTTGTGTCATACACCGGCTGTGTAAACGCAAGGTTTAAATATACTAACAAACATATTTAATAATTTCTTTACCAAAACAAAGCTTTGCCAAAGCAAGTTGTTTGTTTGTTTGTGCACTTGCTTTGTTGTCTCCCAACAAGCTTTGTTTTTGTAACATGCAGTTTTTGCTTGCTTGCTAACTCTCTGCTTAAAACGTTTCAGTCGCGAGCGCAATAAATAAATAGATTCTTACTCTCTCGCGTCATCTCTCTCTCTGCTTTTTGTAAGCCGCGCTTTGACTCACCTCTCCGCTATCCCGCGATCTAAGTGTTGTTGGTGTTGGCTACCTAATCTCCGTTGGTAAATTTTTCGTTTGCAGCGCAAACAATTTTGTTTTTGTAAGTACGCTGTATTTCTGCTTTAACTTAGCATTCTGTTTACTTAACCCTTGTGCATATCTGTCATACTTTTTAACTCTCTATACAAATTTCAAATTTGTTATATTTTTCTTTTTTAGATTTTTATTTTTTTTTTTGCAGTACAATCTTTTCTATTTGTTGTTGTTAAATTTAAAATTTGCCATTATAAATGTCTGCTATAGTAAAAACAGCCAGGTGCGATGGCTGTGTGATAATGTATCACACGAAAAATGCGCTGGCCTTAACGGCCGCATTATCGTCCTGATAAGCTCTAATTCGGGCATAAAATGGACATGTGAGTCTTGCAGGGATGTTGAAAAGGACATGATGGGCTTCATAAGGCAAACAAAAAGAGGTTTTGTTGAACTGTTGGACAGATTTAAGAACCTGTTTGATAACTTCACCTCGTTGGATAAAGATTTCAAAAGTAGGAACCTTTTTAATGATTCTCCTAAGCGGAAAAAAGCCCATTTTAGGTTGTCAATTGGTCCAAATGAACTTTTAGAGCCTCCTCATATCTCCATTAATTCAAATCCGTCTTTAATAAATCTTTCTTCCCCATTTCAAACTAGTATTGTCAGTAGGAATGATAATTTTACTTCCCCCACAGAAGTTACTCCCACGGATACCGAGCCAGTCCCTGATTCAAGGGATGTGGATGATGCAGTTGCATTTTTTAATTTTACATTAAATAATTTATTTGAACGTTGTGTTCCATCTTGTATTCCTAGTAACTCTAAAAAACCGAATTTGGTTTACACGTGAATTGACACGGTTAAAAAACATTAAATCTACATTTTATAAGAAATTCAGGGAATTTGGCTCTTCCCTTGATCTCTCTCGTTATGTAATTGCTCGATCTGATTTCTCTGCATTGAACAGCCTGTGCTATCGGAATTACCTTAGATGCTGTGGTCAGCAGTTTCGAAGTAATCCTAAACTTTTTTATAACTTCGTTAATGCGAAGCGCAAATCATCAACACTTCCTTCCTCAATGGTCTTTGAAAATAAGACTGCTAACTCTGATCAGGCTATAGCCGATTTATTTGCTGATTTTTTTCAATCAACTTATTGCATCAAAATAATCTAAACTTGCCATATCCTTACCGTGTAAATGCTTCTAATTGTAGTTTTAGGCCATTGATCGCTGAAAAATCGCTTTTGAGTGATCTAAAGGCTGTTAAACCGGGATTGATGGAGTTCCTGGTTGCGTGCTCAGAAACTGTGCCGACCAACTTTTGAAACCTTTGTATACATTATTTAATTTGTCTATTGAGTCGTGCTGCTTTCCTGACATCTGGAAAGCATCTTTTATTATTCCCCTTCATAAAAAGGGTACTAAATCTGACACTTGTAACTATAGGGGGTATCTCAAAGTTGTCTGCAATTCCTAAAACTTTTGAGAAATTAATTTCTTCTCAATTGCAACATCTTTGTAGATCTATTGTTTCACCTTGCCAGCACGGGTTTATGAAATATAGATCTACTACCACTAACTTATTAGAATTTACTTCCATTGTTATACAGGGGTTTCAAAGTAAGTTGCAAACATATGTCATTTACACTGATTTTAGCAAGGCTTTTGATACTGATAATCATTGTCTTTTAATACATAAACTTAATTTGCTTGGATTTCCAGATTAATTAATTCTTTGGATTGCGAACTATTTATGTTCTAGCACTCAAAAAGTTAATTTTAATGGCACATTATCCAAGCCAGTCCATGTTACCTTGGGGGTTCCTCAAGGAAGCCATCTTGGGCCTTTACTTTTTTCACTATTCATTAATGATTTGCCTTCAGCGATTTCTAGTTCCCGGGTTCTGATGTATGCCGATGATGTAAAACTTTGTTTGTCACGTACTGACTCTCGCCTGAGTCGCCGTCTACAAAGCGATCTCGACACACTTCAAGCCTGTTGTATAGTTAACTTACTACATCTCAATTTTAGTAAATGTAACGTAATGTCCTATAGTAGGCGAATACCAACCTATAATAACTACTTACTTGACGGCAAGCCTCTTCAGAGAATAGAGTCGGTTAATGATTTGGGTATCCTTTTCGATCCAAAACTAAAGTTTGATAAGCACATCTCTTCTGTTGCTAATCGAGCATTCGGTGTCTTGGGCTTCATAAAGCGGTTTTCTAAGGAATTCGACGATCCCCACCTAACAAAAACTCTTTATACTACACTTGTACGTCCTATTCTTGAATATGGATCGTGTGTATGGTCTCCCCAATACATGATTCATCAGGACCGATTAGAATCTGTAAAAAAACAATTTGTTCTGTTTGCCCTTAGGGGCCTTAGCTGGAATACTAATATTCGATTACCTTCGTATCGTAGTAGACTTTTATTGATTAACCTTCCTTCCGTTTCGGATCGCAGAACCATGCTTGGTGTAGTTTTCTTACACAAATGGTCAGATAGATTCCTCGTATACTAATATACGTATACTATATACGAAATACTAGAAACTTTCTTCCTTTGTCCCTTCAACGTTGTACCACGAATTATGCTTTACATAATCCGTTTCGTATCTTATTTACTGACTATAATAGTTTTTCTCATGTAGTGTGTGGAGCCACTTCTTTAACAACACTTAGAATTTCTCTTCTCTCCTACATGTTTACTCGCGTGCCTTACCGTTGATCAACGCGTTACTAATATTTGATTTAATTTTTTTTGGTTGGTCTGGTTAGTGTTTTTCTGGAGTTTTCCTAACCCTTGCAACGAATGTTGGACAAACGTCTTTTAATGTTTTTAATACTTCCCCAATAAGTTAATTCCATTAATTAAACTTAAATGTAAATAATAATGTACATTTCAAAACTTTTTTTTTTTTTTTATTTTTTTAAATTTAAAGTAAATCTTATTATAAATTATTTTCTTATATTTAATTACAACAATTTAATTCATTTTTCTTTTTTGTGTCGAATGCTGTCAGACAATAAATAAATAAATTAATAAATAAAATACTTAACAGTTCATCTTCGCGTTTTAGGTGCTTTAATTGACCTTTAATAAGTTGCCAGAATATTATTTGTGGAAAATTCTCAAAGGCCTCTTAAATTGGTTCTGGAAGCAAACGAACAATCAAATTTTTTATCAGTGTCCTGCAGGAAATATTATTTGTGAAAAAAATCAAAGAACACCTGTGTCAATCTTAACAAGTAAGAAAGGCTACAGTTGATCGAGCCGACTGTAAAAGACCCCGTACTCCCATAATAATGCGCATTTGTATTTAATTTGAATTAAAATTTTACAACGAAATTTAAAAATTAAAATTTATTTGTATATTTTGAATTGATATTTAAAAAAAAATTAAGTTAGCAATTCTCATTGCCAACATTCGAACCTACGACCCTCAGGCAACGATTTCACATCGCGCCGCAACTCTACCATTCGCACCACGCGCCACTTTCAAGCATGTTCCGCTTATTCGCATTTACATGTTATACATACAAGTACACACTCGTTTGAAATTATGTGTATGCACGGCAGGCACGGCAGCGTCGCAGCGTCTGCGAGCAGCGCTGACGTCGAACAGGCGGCGAAATTTCAGCAAAATTACATAATTCTTCTAACCTTCTAACTTTTTTGTTAATGGACGGATTATTGGTGTTTCGAAGAATATAAAAAAATTTTTTTAAACTTAATTTTACATTAATTTGTTTAAAATTTTTGACGTCAATATGGAGTCCTCAAAGAAAAGATGAGTTGGTTTGGGGAAACACACAGCCTTCCAAAGTCATCTGAAATAATAAATTCAAAGAGATTATTATTCTGTAGACTTCATTTTAGGTCCCGAACCTTAAATATACATAAAAATAAAAAAACAAAAATAAAATGGCGAACTTGTGAAAAAAAGATCTCAAAATCTAATTTTTTTTTCTTTATAAATTGTTTAAATAAAATAGTTTATTATTTAAAAATTAAATGTTTTAATGCTTCGGCATCTAGATATGTGTGTCTAGAATAACGGGTTAAATTGTTAGCTAAATCGGTTGAATAGTTTTGAGTCAGTGATTCCCCGAACGCTCGAAAACATGGTTTTGAGAAAAACGCTTTTAAAGTTTTGACAACAGATTTTTTTCAAAAAAATTATACTTACATTAATCAGCTATGCCTTTTGCATAGAACAGTCCTTCCGTTTCCTCAAAGTTGTCATTTTCAGGAGCTTTTAGAGCTCTACATAAAGACGCCAAAGTCTCGTACACAGGTTTTATAAGATTTATACCTTGTTCGTCAAACGTTACTGCGTGTTCATAAGTGCTCTCTTGATTTTCCGCTTTGAGCTGTTGATACTTGCACCAAGAATCTGAGCAGTAAGAGTGCTGAGGGTTTTCGTCTGTTGATGTCATGTGGTAGAATGTAGCCCACACGACTTTCTTCATTTCTTCGAGAGAATGACAGTTTCTGGTGATTGCCAAACCTTAGTAAATAGACATTTTTAACATAATCTTGTTAGTCAATTGCAACGGTTTAGGTTTTGATGGCTCAGCGCTGGTTGACGAGTCTCTCTTTATCCTACACTTTTTCGGAGCACTTTCCTCGGTACTCTTCACTTTTGCGGCCATCTTCGTATTCTTAGCTGCATCCAATTGTTTTTTCACTATTGCGTACTCGGTAAAAGTTTTTTTTATACCTTGAAGTGCTCGGTACATTCTTTTCTTCACATGCAATACGCGTTCTTGCTTCTCAACTTCTAGGTCGCCACCGTAAGGTTTATCGTCTATCAAATTTTTATGGGTTTTACTGTCTCCATCTCCAATGTACCTCACATACTTAACATCATAACGCTGCAGAGAACGCTTAAACATTTCCGAAATCCCGTTGACCTCCATTTTAAAACTACTGCCCTCGTGGTTTGCTGTGCATTTATCTTTGTGATCATCGTATAAACTCTCGGCTTCGATAGGATCTTTCGTTGCTAAATACTGGCATCCTTTAAATATGCTTGACTTAACTGTGACGTCAACAATTTTATTAGAAAATTTTCCTATCAATGACACAATGCCCAAGAGAGAGGAAAAACCTCTCTTAGCCCACGAACCATCTCCTGAAACAGTCCAGTGATTTTCTGGGAAACCTTCTGCCACGTTCTTTGCGTTTTCTTCCTTTATTGCTTTTTTTAAGCACAATATCAGCAACATATTTGACAGCGACGCTTATTTGCTGTATCACTTGATAATAAAGAGACTTTTGAAAAATATTTAAATCCATCATCGAGCACAAAAGATTAATTCCAGCGTGACCGATGCCAAGCAATCTCATTACATAAGTAAATCGTCAGTTAATTTCATACGCATTTTTTATCATTGGACACGAATCAATCAGATATTCTCGGCACGAACACTTCACACATAATTTAAATCCTAATCCTCTAGGTGAATTTTCCAAAAATTTAATATCACTGTTGCAAAGTTCACATTTTAGCTGCGATTCTAACGCACCAAACACCAAAGCGAAACTGATTAAAACGTACTTGAAACTAGAGTCATGGTTTACTTCAAAGTCACTGTTATCTTTCAGTTTTTCTGCGCTTGTACTCACAAAATCAATATCAGCTTCTACAGTAAATTGATTCCCCTGAAATGATCTCTTTCATTCACCTTTATTCTGGTGCCTACTTCCACTAAAGCGCTTGATTCCCATTTAAGAGCAGTGTGTATTCGTCAAGTGCAAAATGTTTACTGATGAACTGTTCAATAGTACAAATAGGTATATTGAACCAAATTCTTATATTTTGTCCATGTAAGTCGAAATTTTTGGCATTATACGTATACCTGGGTATACCTGGGTTATTCCGGGGGTATACCTTGGTATACGTATTGTATACCAGACAATAAAAGAGGGGACGGTCAGAGCAGCTGCCTGTCTCTAGCCACTTGCTTACTAGAAATGGTGTCCCTAAGTGCCATAGTTACTGAGTTATTGGCCTAAAACTACATTTTTTTTTCGAGGTGTGTCTGGTTTTTTGCTCATTGCGGGGTGGTAAGGGGCGTGGAAAAAATTTGAAATAAACTTAACCTGCCTGACTTAATAACGGACTTTCATTATAAATTTGGTGGCACTAGCTTTTGTAGTTTAAAAGATCCAGGTGTTCATACGGACGGACGGACGGACAGACGGACATTGCTATATCGACTCGGCTGTTGATGCTGATCAAGAATATATATACTTTATGGGGTCGGCCACGCCTCCTCCTGCCTGTTACGCACATTTCGCTTCTGACAAACGTAATAGAACCCTCTGGGCCTGACAACATTCCTAGTTGTGTGCTTAAGGAGTCCTGTTCTTCTAAAATAAAACCTTTTTTAATTCCGCTTAAACTTTCTTTAGAATCCTCTGTCTTTCCTACCTTATGGAAAGAATCTTGCATTTTCCACTGCATAACAAGAAAGAAAAGTACAGTACAGAAATATAGAATACTCTCTGCATTTTTTTCCCGGTTAAATTATTAAAATCGGTATCAAGATATTACAATATCTATTACTTGCATTAAAACACTTTGAAACAAAAACAATCTAAGCATAATCACACATACATCTGTTTGTTTGTATGCGAATACACATACGTTTGACATTATATGTGTTCTTACTTGTATGTATGTGTGTACTTGGCGCTGCCAGCGACTGCTGAAAAAATTATAAACAAAATTAACAGTGACCGGCAAGAATTTGAAATAGATACTAGATACAGAAAAGGACCGTTACAAAAAGGAAAATTAGAAAATCCATTTAAAGCCAATCAAAATGTTACTCAAACAGACCCCGATCATTACCAAATTACTAACAAAAATAGAACCACACATTATTACAAAACACAATTTAAAAAGAAAAAAAAATTAACCAAATTCAAACTCCACAGGTCCCTTCTTCATGATCATATTGTCATCCATACTCTCTACAACGCTCAACAAATTCAAATAAATAACTTGGACACAGACCACGGATACTTACTGTTTTCAGACAAACCCATCGAATTACCAACTAGATTTGAACACCACTCTTTCATAGAACTATTCCAAGCTTTAAAAATTCATCACAAATCAATTATTTGGATTCAAAATTACAACTAGAATAAAATGGTATAATCTTTTACCATAAGAATCGAAATAAACGAGGACTGTTTAATATTGGAGGCTCACTATTTAAATTCCTTTTTGGCACACTTGACGATAATGACAGACGAGAATTTGAAAAAAATATTGAAAGTCTATCTTTAAATACTGTGCAAGCTCAAGACATTAATGGTATAATTAACATGATTAATACCGAAATGCAACAATTTAAAGATCATCAAAACAAACGAACACTTCAAGAAACATTTATTTACCAATTACTACAATTTATACAATATGTAGAAGACATTGAAATGGGCATGCAATTGTCTAGATTGGGACTCTTCAACCCAAAGTTAGTTGACAGTGTTGACAACCGAAACATTCTACTAATTAAAACCTCCACTTGGATTAATCACCAAGATAATATCATACTAATTGTATCCCACATCCCAATCAACTTTCAAACTATTAAAACCATTAAAATCATTCCCTATCCTGACAATGATGGCTATCAACTCGATTACACCAGTACCATTATCTTATTTTGAAAAAGATAATAAAATTTTTAATAGAAAAAATGAACCAATATTTGATGAATGTATTACAAAAATTGTACTTCATACAAAACCAATTTGTAACTTTAAGCAGATAAACGAAAAAGAAATCATTAAATACATAGAGCCAAATACAATTGTAACATGGAACATATCCAACACAAATGTAAAACCAAAACTGTCAAAAATAAATACAGATCTTAATATTCATGGTTGTTAGATCATAGCATAAGTTAGTATAAGACCATAATGAAATGTTAGTTAAGTATTAGTTAAGAGACAAAAATGAGTTGATAGCGTTAAGTAAAAATGAATTCTCTTATACTGTAAGCTAGTCTGTAAGCTCAAACTGCATTCGGGAGTGATGCTGGCGGCAGCGACGAGTCAGTTGTAATTTGCATTTCGAAAACACCGCACGCACGCTGCCAGTCTCTCCGCGTTTTGATTGTCTAACAAATAAATTGTATTATTTCACGAACGTGCAATTTGTTATTAATTTAAAGTAGTTTTCGATTTTTCATTGGCGCCCGAGCAGGGACTTTCAATCGCGTTTGTTGGTCTTTAAGACATTTCAAGGCTTGGTTTGCGGTGTGTGTCGGTATCGTTACACTTGTTGTTGTTGTTGGATTTCCCTGGAGCTGTTGACTTCTTTGGAGTTTTGGATTTTAAACAACCAGGAGTTGAAGACACCCATCTTGGAGATAGTCCCAGAATTGAGTCCAAGAGCGATTCTTCTGATCAGGTAACAGTGCCCAAACGAGTCAGTGCATAGTAGAATAGAAAGTGCAAGCGTAGAAGCGGCGCATAATACATATTCGTGAACGTACATAGAAAAGTACTGCTCCATTTAATGCACAATAAAGACATTGCGTTTCGGCACTGATATACTATACTTGTGATTTATTGAAAGGCTATTTGACGCAAAACACACAAACGAATCAAATAAATATACATAAATAAAACAAAACACTTAACTAGTGCAAATATATTTGTTATATTTATTTCGCATAGCACGGTTAGCCATTCCTCTTTGATTTCGCTATTCGCCAATCTACATATTTCGGTGGTGGGTTTTTTGAACTTTGTTCTTTGCACATAATTTGCACATAAGTAAAGCGCAGTTCGCGTTTACATACATACATACAGCTGTTGGAGTCGGCTTGCGGTAGTTAGCTTGTACTTTGTTATTGCTTTACTTTGTTTCTGCTTTGCTTGTTTGTGTCGCGCAAGCAAACATACAAACGTACGCTGATTAACTGCAAGCGCGTTAGTTGTTGTTGGTAAATCACATCATTGCCTACGCATGCGCTGTTGTTGTTGGTAGATCGCATCGTTTGTCTACCTGCGCATGCGCTGTTGTTGTTTTTACTGAGTGTGCAGTAGAATAGTTGGAATATCGCTAATCAGCTGGTGCGTTTGGGTAGATTGTTACGTTGTTTTTGTTGTCAGCGCTTATCTGCATACGCTTGCGTTTGATTAGTTGTTAGCTCTGCTATTCGAGAAGTGTAGTTAGCCAGCTGATTACTCTTCGATTCGTTTATATTGAACAGCTACTGTCTTTGTGACAGTACACTTAAGTGCATTCGAATAGAGCCAACGTTTAATTAGTCAATATGGCACACAAAGTAGATTGTAATGAGACTGTAGTGGATGTCGACGAAACTTGCCTTAGTGCTCGTTTAAGTCAACTATTTGTTAAATTGGAGAAAGTAGAGAGCGACATAGAGCGCCAGAGGAGTTCACTCATTAATAAAATGGTGACTCCAAGTAAATTTGAGATTCAGTGCCGGCTAGATATATTAAATTCGTACATTTCCAAAGCTATGGATATGCAGTCAGAGATCGATGCAATAGATCCTGACAATACTAGCCGCTCAATGCTTGAGGAAACTTGCATTCTTGCACGGTCATCATATATGGCTGCACTTAGCAAATTTGAAGTTGTTGACCGTGCTCCAGTTTCTCACCACTCTCACCTGCCCAAGCTAAAGCTGCCCAAATTCAGTGGCAAGCACTCCGAATACAGACAATTCATCGGTCTGTTTAGTAGTTTAGTTGATTCGGATCGCTCGCTGTCAAACATTGAAAAATTCAACCATTTGATATCGTGCTTATCAGATGAGGCGTTAGGCACCATCAGAGCCTTCCAGGTATCTGATGCAAATTACCCGAAAGCGTTGGAGAGTTTGAGTCGAGTATACGACAACAAGTGCCTGATCTTATTCGATACTCTCGCTCAGTTGTTCGACATTGAGCCGATGTCCAAGCCATCGGCAGTTGGAGTTCGCACAATGGTTGACTCTGTATCGGCCATTTTTGATTCGCTAATGTCGGTTGGGAATGAGGAGGATTTCGCTAACGCAATTTTAATCCATTTAGTTATGTCAAAGGTGGATCCTCATACGAAGTCGAAGTATGAGGAGCAACTTGACTATAACACATTGCCGAAATGGGCCGATTGCGTTGTGGCTTTGAACAGGCGATATCAGCACTTATCTGCTGAAGAAAGTTCAAAATCCAGGATGAAGCAGAATTCCGACAAGGAACATGCAAGAAAATCGTCATTTGCATGCACGAATGTCGAGAAAGAAGTGGAACCAAAATGCAACTTTTGCAGTGCCAACCATGTGATTGGAAACTACCAAGGGTTCGCAGATTTGCCAGTTGACGAAAGATTCAAATTCGTAAAAAACAGTCAACATTGTATAAATTGTCTACATTCGGGAAACAGAGTGTCCAACTGTACTGCGTCGAAGTGTAGAGTTTGTTCTCGTCCTCACAACACTCTCCTTCACAAATACGCACTCATAGAAACATCACAGGCTTCTGCTCATCCTGCCCATGTTGATCATTATGCTAGCGAAACCGATCAGGTTATCCTGGCAACGGCTGTTGTCAAAGTTCAAGACAGTTTCGGTAAGAATCGAAACGCTAGAGTCTTGTTGGATTCAGGATCACAGGTTAACTTCATGACGGAAGACCTCGCTGAAGCCTTACGCCTTCAACGTAAAAACAAATGCTTAACCGTCAAGTCGGTTGGACAGTCGAGATTGACTGCAAAAGGCAAAGTCTCGACAATAGTTTCGTCTCGTGTATCGCGACATCAGTTCAGCGCCGAGTTTTGGGTGCTGAAATCGATTTGTAGCAGGCAGCCAGATTGTGATCTTCCCATCAATAGGTGGAAGATCCCAGCAAATGTTGAACTGGCTGACCCTGAGTTCCACAAACCCCAGAAAATAGATATACTTCTGGGAGCCGACTCCTTTTTTGAAATGCTTCGTAACGGACAAATTCGATTGGCGAATGGTGGTCCGTTACTACAAAGGACGTTGTTTGGTTGGGTGGCATCAGGGCGGTGCAAGAAAATGCTTACCAAAAGCCCAATGTGTTGCTCCGTGATGCGACATAGAAAAGATGTTCGTTTTGAAGACAGTGCAGATCGACACTGTGAGGTCGAAGTTGTCCCGGAGAAAAGTGCTTCGGCAAATTCCTCTGCGGAGCACATTGTTTGCAAACAAAGCTCTCGGGACAGCGTTCAAGAATTGACGGCTGGACATTTTGGTGTCAATTTGTCAGTCACGACTGATCCCAAAGTGCTGGGGTCGTCACAAATTGTCAAAAGACATGTTGTTCCCATGACCTTGGAACTCGAGGATGTATATGTGAGTTTCATGAACGTAAATCTTGACCTTGGTCGCATGTTCATAGATACAGAAGTTCCACCAGGACCACGTAACACTTTTCCACACCAGTGCGTCCTGAGACCTGAAAGCAATTCCACCAAACTTCGAGTAGCAGTGGACGTGTCGTGTAAGAAAACGTCGTCATACTCTCTTAAGGAATTACTGGTGGGACCTGCGATTCAGAGGGATCAACTTGGTTCATTTCGTAGGTTCCGTCTGAACCGACCTGCCCTCACGGCAGATATTAAAACGGGCAAAGTTCAATTGGCAAAATGGTTGTCGAACCATTATAACGTATTAGAAGAAGGTGGAAATGAGAAACTTTGGATTTCCAATGATGCCGATTCGACAAGAACGCTTGGCATGAGGTGGACCCCAAGGTTGGATACTTTTCGGTATCACTTGGTTGGTAGTTTCGCCAAATTAAGTTCCACAAAGCGCAAAACATTGTTAGAATCTTTCGCGTATATGTTAGCCCAAATATACGCGTTGGACCGATGTCGAATCGAGAGTGCGAGGAATGATTCAGATTCCGCACTACATTGTGTAAAAAACTTCCCCTTCAATACTAGCAACATTTGTAGCCAATCTAGTTGCAGGCCTCGAAGAGACGCCTAGTAATGTATTTTGGAGACATGGACCAACATCATCAAATCCAATCGATTTGTGGTCAAGAAGGTGTACCGATCAGAAACTCGATCAGTTCGTTCGGCCTCGGTGCAAGGCAAAAAGACAATGGCCTCGAGGGTTAAAAGGAATACTCGATACTCGTTTGCTTAGAAGGTTTGGCAAGTTTGCAATCGCTGATTCTATTTATTCAAAAGTCAGACAATTTTGGAATCTCTTCGATTCATGTAGGCATAAATTTGTATGGTGCCACGAATGTTTTGAGGAAAATGAGAGGACGAGCCCCGCCCAAAGTATTTATTGCGGTGTTCGTGTGTTTTGTATCAAAGGCTGTTCATATTGAATTTACAGCACGATCCACTAAACCTCTTATGTTCACAGAGAAAAACTTATTTGCTCGACTTGGCACGCCAGTCTGGCGAGACGTGGAGAAGACGACACATGTTCGTAAGGAACCTGGAAATTATGCAGATCAGCAGAGCGTCGCTTACAGAAAGCGATTTCCTATGGCACCTGACCGACGTGGTGGCGAACCTCTACCCAAGGACGCTGACTTCATTGGACAACTGAGAAGCACTCACGCTTGGGCTACCAAGGGATTGAAGGCGATCCCTTCAAGGTGGCCGGTGTTGGATCATGAGCATAGTTAAAATAAGGAGAAAAAATGAATTGTTAGGATAAGCTTAAATAGCCGATATTAATGAATTGTCCAGTAATATACGCATAAAAAACTCATATACTTAAGCTAGCATATAAGTTTGATTTGTGTTCGGCAATGCAGCTGTCGCGAGCGGCAGGCAGTTGTAATATTCGTCTCGCTGTAACCACACACACGCTGCCAAGCCTTTCCGCGATTGCCTGTCCAACAATAAATTGTATTGTTTAAGAACTTGCAATTTGTTCTTTGTTTAAAGTAGTTTACGATTTTTCAGGTCTATTAGGTTTGTCAGAAGCGAAATGTGCGTAACAGGCAGAAGGAGGCGTGACAGACCCCATAAAGTATATATATTCTTGATCAGCATCGAAAGACGAATCGATATAGCCATGTCCGTCAGGCAGATTAAGTTTATTTCAAATTGTTGCCACGCCCCTTGCCGCCACCGCAACGAGTAAAAAACCATACACACCTCGAAAAAATTTACGTTTTAGGTTAATATCTTAGTAAGTATGGCACTTAGGAACACCAATTCCGGTATGCAGGTTCCTACAGACAGCCTTAATGTAATGCCATTCAAAATTTCGAGCTGCCACGCCCCCTTTCCGTCTATCCGTCTATTAACAAGAAAACTACAACGTAATTTCAAACGAGTGTGTACTTGTATGTTTAACATGTAAATGCGAATAAACGGAACATGCTTGAAAGTAGCGCGTGGTGCGAATGGTAGAGTTGCGGCGCGATGTGTAATCGTTGCCTGAGGGTCGTAGGTTCGCATGAGAATTGCTAATTTAATTTTTTTTTAAATATCAATTCAAAATATACATATAAATTTTAATTTTTAAATTTCGTTAAAAAAATTTAATTCAAATTTAATACAAATGCGCATTACTATGGGAGTACGGGGTCTTTTACAGTCGGCTCGATCGACTGTAGCCTTTCTTACTTGTTTTAAGTGAAAGTGTTGGCAACGCTTATCGGGAACGAACTCGAGCGGCGAATTTTACAAGTAATCGGGCGTTTTCGATTATAATTTGTTGTTTTGTAATACCCAAAAACCGATTTTAATCATATTATTATATAATCGGAAATAAACTTCAGAGAGTATTATACGGTCGGGCGCGCTCGTCTGTACCTTTTTTTTCTTGTTAGACTTGTAATTTTGAATGTGTGTAAAAGTTTTCCGTTTAATACTATTATGATTAACAAGTTTAATGGTTGCAATGCGCTCTACTTTACACAGGTGTTAATTTACAGTTAAGGGTGTTCGGGGGTGTTCTCGCTTTGAGGACTTTTCAGGTGCATCGTTGCAAATTGGCATAGCAGCTACAATCATCGAGATCAGTACACTACTACTCTGCGTTGCGGTTTCTTGTGTTGTTGTTGCTTTCCTATAGTGCTATTTGACAGCAAACTTAACTCTGGATCTTACAAGTGAGGTTGGAACTGCTCACAGATATTTGCGCACGCCATGGTTTTTTGCGCCAAACTTGGCTTTGTTGTTGGAATTGCCCAATTTTGGTTAGGGTTGGCAGAAATTTTTCTGCGTAATTTGGCATGCGGTGTTGTTCTTGTTCTTTCGTAGTCGATTTGGTTGTAGTTGTTGTTGATCCGTCAGTTTGTTAGGGGAAATCACAACCATTTCTGTACCAATTGCTCTGGATGTACTTACATTACTTGATGCAGTGGCAACCAGAAGGGGGTTGTAAATATTAAGCCGCTGCTGCGAGGTCATGTTAGCGTCTTTCCCAACAACACCATCACAGGCAGGATTGTAAGTAACACAGTATTAGGTAAATCTAAGAATTATTTTCTGGCCACACAAAGTCTTTATACAGGATTTTACGTCTTTGCAACATAACACTTATAACAAGTGACGGTGACAGTATTACATGTGCAGGCACTATTATGCAGCACGTTTTCACAGTTCAAAAATTTCATGCACATTAGATAGCATAACATTTTTGCTCGCTGCAAAACTTGTACACTAATATAGTTCAACAATATATAGTTATTTGTAACATAGCTATATTTGTTTCATTGACTTTTACTTTTTTTTAGACTCCGTACTCTAAAAAGAGTATGGGGTTCTATTAGGTTTGTGATAAGCGAAATGTGCGTAACAGGCAGAAGGAGGCGTGGCCGTCCCCATAAAGTATATACATTCTTAATCAGCATCAACAGCCGAGTCGATATAGTAATGTCCGTCTGTCTGTCTGTCCGATGTCCGGATAAACACCTGGATCTTATAAACTACAAGAGTTAGAGCCACCAAATTTGGAATGAAAGTCCGTCTATATGTCAGGCAGGTAAAGTTTATTTCAAAATTTTGCCTCGCCCCCTACCGGTGCCATAAATTGTAAAAAACTATTTTCATTACAATAGAACTTCGAAACTATCAGAGCTATCGTGACCAAATTTATACAGTAGGTGTGAGGTACCACTATAACTATCCTATCGGACATCTATAGCCTATAGCTCCCATAGGACAAATCGATAAAAATCAAAAAATTTGTATGAAGACACGTAGTATTTGTTAAGCGATCGCAACCAAACTCGCACAGAATGTGTATATAACTAAAAAAAATTCCTCACCAGTTCAAATCGGACAACTACAACATATGAAAAACAAATTGGTCAAAAATGTTAAAAATTGTAGTTTATGTACACGTACTTGCAGAAATAGTTAAATCAGTGTTGATCTAATTAAGCTGCCCTTATTGAAACAGTGGTATGGTCCAGGTGATAGACATGCGCGGAGATACATGATGTATGCGGTTCAAACGACAGCACAGACAGGCATTTCTTTTTAAACCCCGTACTCTAAAAATGAGTATAGGGGTCTATTAGGTTTGTCAGAAGCGAAATGTGTATAACAGGCAGAAGGAGGCGTGGCCAACCCCACAATGTATATATATTCTTAATCAGCATCAACAGCCGAGTCGATATAGCCATCTGCCAATAATATAGATATACTGACAAAGTTTGATCCAAATCGGACTACTATATCGTATAGCCCCCATAGGAAAGATCGGTCGAAAATATGCTCTAAACATGAATTTGTATGGCAAACGTTTTCGATAACCAAGCTATATTTATCAAACTCAGTCGCGAGGCGACTATACAATTCTTTCTTATTAGACCCCGTACTCTAAAAAAGAGTAGAGACGTCTATTAGGTTTGTCAGAAGCGAAATGTGCGTAACAGGCAGAAGGAGGCGTGGCCGACCCCATAAAGTATATATATTCTTGATCAGCATCAACAGCCGAGTCGATATAGCAATGTCCGTCTGTCTGTTCGTTCGTCCGTATGAACACCTGGATCTTTTAGACTACAAAAGCTAGAGCCACTAAATTTATAAAGAAATTCCGTTATTAAGTCAGGCATGTTAAGTTTATTTCAAATTTTTGCCACGCCCCTTACCGCCCCCGCAATGAGCAAAAAACCAGACACACCTTGAAAAAAAAATGAAGTTTTAGGCCAATAATTCAGTAACTATGGCACTTAGGAACACCATTTCTGGTAAGCAGGTTGCTAGGGACAGCCTTAATGCAATTTCATTAAAAATTTTGGCATGAGACGCCCCTTTTCTCATTAGAGCTAAAACACTTTCAAAATTTCAAGCTCAACATTTTCAGGATTTAGGGCATTTAGTCAAATAGTACAGTGTTGTAATCAATTAATTAAAATTAGGAATATCATATCAAACTATCCTCCAAGCGTCTTTAAAATCCGTTCATTAACAAAAAAGTTAGAACGTTAGAAAGTTTATGTAATTTAGCTGCAATTTCGTCGCCTGTGTGACGTCAGCTCTGCTCGCAGATGCTGCGACGCTGCCGTGCCGACCAGTGCTAGGCACGCATACATATATATGTGCATACACATATTTTCAAACGAGTGTGTACTTGTATGTATAACAATAATAAGCGGAATGTGCTTGAAAGTGGCGCTTGGTGCGAATGGTACAGTTGCGGCGCGATGTGAAATCGTTGCCTGAGGGTCGTAGGTTCGAATGATGGCAAAAGGAATTGATATTTTAATTTTTTTAAAATATCAATTCAAAATATACAAATAAATTTAAATTTTAAAATTTCGTTATAAAATTTAAAATCAAATTAAATACAAATGCGAATTATTATGGGAGTACGGGGTCTTTTACAGTCGGCTCGATCGACTGTAGCCTTTCTTACTTGTTTTTTTGTTACTTTTACAAGGAATTTTTTAGACCCAGTACTCTAAAAAAGAGTACAGGTGTTCATAAGGTTTGTCAGAAGAGAAAAGTGCGTAACAGGCAGAAGTAAGCTTTTCCGACCCCAACAGCCAAGTCGATGTAGCAATGTCCGTCTGTCCGTCTGTCTGTCTGTCCGCCAATATGAACACCTGGATTTTTATACCCTTGCAGAGGGTATATTGTTTTTGTCACGAAGTTTGTAACGCATTGAAGGAGGCTTTTCCGACCATATAAAGTATATATATTCTTGATCAGCATCAACAGCCGAGTCGATATAGCCATGTCCGTCTGTCCGTCTGTCCGCCTGTCCGTCTGTTTCTATGCGAACTAGTCTCTCAGTTTTAAAGCTATCATAATGAAACTTGGTACAGATGTGTATTCTCTCTGCACGCAGATCATTTGTAAAAATCGGACAGATCGGACTACTATATCATATAGCTCCCATAGGAACAATCGGTCGAAATGCATGAAATGAAATGAAATGTATGAACATTTTCGGTGTCTATTGACCGATTTCAACCAAATTCACGCTATATGCATTTATAATCGTTCTCCGACTGTTGACCAAATTTCATCCAAATCGGACCACTATATCATATAGCTTCCATAGGAACAATCGGTTGAAAATGCTTAGTATGAACATTTTCGGTGTCTATTGACCGATTTCAACGAAATTCACACAGAATGTATTTCTCATTGTCCCCCATCTGTTGACCAAATTTCATCCAAATCGGACCACTATATCATATAGCTCCCATAGGAACAATCGGTTCAAATGCTTAGTATGAACATTTTCGGTGTCTATTGACCGATTTCAACGAAATTCATACAGAATGTATTTCTCATTGTCCCCCATCTGTTGACCAAATTTCAAATCGGACTACTATATCATATAACTAGCATAGAAATAATTGGTTAAAAAAACCAAATTAAAGCAATATTCATGACTGCAAGGGTATTTAATCTTCGGCGAGCCGAAGATAACCGTTTTTTCTTGTTTAAACTACAAAAGCTCGAAACACCAAATATGAAATGAAAGTCTGTTTTCTTCGCGAGCAGATTAAGTTTATTTCAAATCGTTGCCACGCACCTTACCGCCCCCGCAAAGAGAATAAAACCAGAAACACGTCGGAAATAAGTATGTTTTAGGCGAATTCCTCAGTAACTATGACAGTAAGGAACACCAATTCCGGTATGCAGGTTCCTGGAGATAGCCTTTTCTCATCCGCTTTTCTCATATGAGGTAAACAACTTTTATACTTCAATGCCGTTTTTAAGGCATTTAATCAATTAGTTAGTGTTTGTAATTTAGACTTCGTTTAGAGGAATATCATCCTGTACGTTGCATTAAAATCCGTCTATTAACAAGAAAGTTATCACCTTACAAAGTTGATGTAATTTAGCTGCAATATCACCCACTGCGCGCAAGCACAACATACAATCATTTGTACAAATGTTTTCGCTGCCTGTGTGACGTCAGCGCTGCTAGCAGACGCTGCTGTGCCGACCAGTGCTAGGCACACATACATACATATATAATTAAATATTTGATGTGTTAATCGAATCGAATTAATGTCGCGTTGCTGTCTGGTTGCTAGGAACCAAGCGTTGCTCGTTATCTCGGCTTATGCTGGGAACAAAAATTATGCTGACTATGTGATTTGCAATCGATGCTGATCGATTGGGGGAGATGCGCCGGCTAGACGGCTCTATGTTTACAATTGTTGAATTTATTTTCAAGTGAAGCTTGGGAATGTTTATAATTGGGGGTTGGATTCATTCTCAAGTGAAGCTTGGGAATGTTTATATTTGGGGATATGGAACTCTGTAGACATAATCGGAATGAATATGTCACTTCCCTCTCCTTAAGATGCGAGCCTGTGAATCAAGGCGAGGCTGAAGGGTAAAGTTTTGGTAAATTTGATTGTGTCACCTCAATAACTGTTTCATCTTGTTGTTGTTCTTTTGGTTGAACTGGTTGCGGTGTATCTTTCTTGTGTTCGTGAATTTGTTTCTTACATTTTTTATGGATTAAATGATACATATTTTAAATATAACAATATGATTATGAATATAATAATAATGGTTATAATTATTGTATATGAAAAGACATTATTTTGGGATACAAGTTGTACAATGTCGTCATGTTTGATAGGCTTAACTTTGATAATTTATATTGGTGGATACAAAGGTGTTAGATCTATTTCGGGTTGTTAGTGATTGTCGCTTAAAATTATGTCATTTATTTGTAGTTTAAATTGATTGACATTAATTATTTTATTACCATGAATATTAAGATCTGTATTACTTTTTTGACAGTTTTGTTTTACATTTGTGTTGGATATGTTCCATGTTACAATTGTATTTGGATCTATGTATTTAATGATTTCTTTTTCGTTTATCTGCTTAAAGTTACAAATTGGTTTTGTATGAAGTAAAATTTTTGTAATACATTCATCAAATGTTGGTTCATTTTTTTCTATCAAAAATTGTATTATCTGTTTCAGCAGTAGATAGTTGCCTTCTACGTGGCATTATAAAACTATAATATATTTCAATAAAATTTATAAAATACTAAAATTATATAATATTACTAGCACACCCGGCGAACTCCGTTTCGACACCAGATGGCTTTGTTTTATGTAACATTTCGTTTGGTGATTAAAAGATGAACGAAACAAATTTTTTTTGTTTTATATTTGAAAAGAAAAAATTTTATTTCATTTCACAATAGTAATGAATTCATTTAGATTAAAATAAATAAAGTGTTATTTAGTTGAACTTCTCTAAGTGAATGAAAGTGAATACAAAGTAAATACTGAATCGAATCGTTATACGTGTCCGACAATGTCTCGCGATTTAGTTGGATCGCCAACAATAATTGCAGCAACATCATTAACGGTGGGTGCATTGAATCTTCGCACATGTTCACCTGTTGGGGTACAATCCGCTCTTATTACAAATTTGTGCGTATCCGATGGCATTCGTTCCAATGCTGTTTTGAACATATTAACCACAGCGTTATTAGCGTGAAAAAATGCTTGCATCTGTTCAATAATTCGTCTCTTTAACTGTTCTGTTCCCTGTATATTGCACCGCACATTCAGCTGATCCACCATCGACGAAATGAAATATATTTGCAGAAATTGATGCGGTTCATCTGGTGTTGGCACCATTGAACCATGCAAATGATATATTTGTCCTTGTATCTGTAATTGCAAACAATCATTTATTAAAGAATATGGTGTAACTTTTGATCGTGTGTGTTGTATCTTTTACCTTGCAAGTCGGCATGAAGCCGCCTTCTCGAATGATATTAGCTCCAAAGGAAGTCATGCGAAAGCAGTTATTGTATTCAAGGATGTGTTGAAGAAAATGGCTGGAATCGGGATCATTTCCATCGAACAATGCTTTCAGTGGCTGTGGTGGTGTAAGTAATGGATCCAGTTTGACTTTTCCACTTGCGCAGCACAATCCAGCCGTTTCTCTTTTGAACTTTAACGCATTGCAATATCGGCATACAGTCGTCATTGGTCCAATATCTAAATTTTCATCATCACTGTAGTTCGCAGTGGGATCATATTGGAATGCCAAGCGATTGTATGATGCGCCTGGTCCCCATTGACAGGGATGGTGAAGAGTACCATCGCCTTTGGTTTCGACGGGATATTATCCTTGTCTACCACCTCCAGTTTGGACTCCTCCCACACCTCACCCATCATAGAGACCTTTTGCCTCAGCCAGCTGATCGTAGGGTGATCCTTGCACTTAAGAATCTTGGCCCCCTTGAGCCAAAGGTGGGCATGGGGGCCTCCGGTTCCTCGTCCATTCTCGCCATGAGCTGGCCGACAAGCAGTCCGTGGATGGTTTTCCACCTCTCCTCCGTGATCCTGCCATTGTCGTCGCTCCTGTCGATGAGAGCTACGATGAGGTGTCGTTCAGCGACTTCCTTCATCGTGGCTTTCCTGTTGGGCTTGTTCGAGCGGGGGATGGCGCCTTTATGACCACGCTGCCGTTTGCTTACCGGGGCCTCCTTAGCTCCGGTGCTCTCGGTCGAACGCTGCCTCTTCGCTGCCATCATCTCCTCCACCTTGTTCGCGTAGTCACCCGATGATGCCTTCATCTGAGGTATCTTGTCGAAGTGACGGCGGCTTTCCTCTATTTGCTGCGTCGCCCAGGTCAGTTTGGCCATGTCCTTTGGGGATAGGCCCACTGCTCCTTGGAGTCGGCTCTGGATTTTGCCCGCCGGTGGCAGCGGTCACGCCTCCCACCGAAGTTTGGGCTGACATCCCAGCCCCGGTTGAAATTTTCAGCGAACTTCCATTGTCGCTTCCAAGATCCTCCCCGGCTCATTTATTCAGGTAGCCACCCCTAGCGTTTTATACCTACTGCCAGGTGGCAGTATGTCTTAACAAGAAAGAAAAGTACAGTCGAGCACGCCCGACCGTATAATACTCTCTGCACTTTTTTTCCCGGTTAAAATATTAAAATAGGTATCAAGATATTACAATGTATAGTACTTGCATTAAAACACATTGAAACATTATTTCTGCGTTTGTTTGTCGCTGTGTAATTTGTTCTTGTAATTTTACGCCGTTGCTTGTGCTAACACTTTGTTTGTGTAAACATTCTCTCGGCGCTATCTTCGTGCTCTCTTCGTGCTCTCATCTATATTTACGCTCCCGTCGCGCTCTCATCTGTTTTACCGCGCTTATCTTATTTTTGGTGTTGGCCGGTTATTCCGTTTTTCTTGTTTTCGGTCGCCGCGCCCGCGCATAATTTGTTTTGTTTTTTGTGCATTACATTTGTTATTGTCGTAAGTAAACATCAGTAGCTTGCACATTAACCCTAGCTTGCCTTTTTATTTTTCAAATAACTTTTTATTTCAACAGTGCTTATTAGCTTCTATATATTCCATTTTATTACATTCATTGCTTACACTAATTACCTCCACTATGTACGTCTGCTATAGTTCAAATTGCCAGATGCGAACAAATGTTAAGATGGGTTTTGTTTGCTGCTGGCTATGTGAAAATGTTTCACATGAAAAATGTGCAGGCCTCAACGGCCGAATTATTGACCTTGTAGGGATGTCGAAAGAGACATTATGAGCTTCATGCGACACACTAAAAGAGGCTTTGGGGATCTATTTGGCAGATTTAAAAGTCTGTCTGATAGTTTCGCAGCTTTGGATAAGGAGTTTAAAGGCCTAAAAGTCTTAAATGATTCTCCAAAGCGTAAAAAGGCCAATTTTAGATTGTCGATTGGCCCTAACGAACTTTCAGTCCCTCATCACATACCCACAACGTCCGCATCTTCTCTAATAAATTTTTCATCCCCTTCTCCAAATATAATTGTTAGTAGTGATGACAACTTTATCTTACCCACAGAAGTTGTCCCCACTCCCGAAGTAATTGTTCCTGATTCATTAGTTGTCAACACCGTTGCTGTTGGCGAATCAAGCAATTTAGTTGTTCCTGATTCGTTAGTAGTCAATACTGTTGCAGTTGGTGAATCAAACAATGAGTCGATCAGAGCTGTTGCGGAAGCTATTACAGCGTCCGATAAAAAGACTCTTGTAGGTGTTCCACCAAAGAAACAATTATTTGTTTCTAGGCTTGCCCCTGATACCACATCGGATGATGTCAAGGCCTTTATTCAGGCTAAATCTGAAGCTAATATTACGGTGGAGAAATTTAAGTTCTCATATCATCGGGAAATCTCTTCATTTAAAATAAGTGTTCCTGCCAAATATTTTAGTACAATTTGTTGTAAAGAATTTTGGCCGGACCATTTAATAATAAAGGAATATACAGCTAAGAAAAGAAATCGGACTCCGATTGCACTGCCGTCTAACCCTGTCCCGGCCTCTGATTCCGGAAAAAACTAACTTCCTCCCTCTCGTTTGCCTATCAAAATGTAAGAGGTCTTCTTAGTAAACTTAGTAATATGTATTTAAATAGTCTGTCTATTTCATTTCATGTCGTGGCCTTTTCTGAGACATGGTTAAGGCCCGATGTTTTAGATTCAGAAATCCTTTTCAATAAATTCGCTATCTATAGAAAAGATCGTACATCCCGCCGAGGTGGTGGTGTGCTTATTGCCGTCGATGTTAACTTATCCTCGGAAGAGGTAACAATCGATGGCTCTGT
>JAECXC010001666.1:0-36602 GCA_018152125.1 Drosophila dunni | reverse complement strand
TCAAGATTAAATCAAATTGTCGAAATCATAATTATTTTGAAGTAGAGTCAATACAAATGGTATTTCAATTAAAAACCGGTTGAGTTTTCACAGAGAAAATCAAGATTAATGCTCTAAATGTGGTGATTCCAAAATAAGGTCTTAAATCGTCTAGGACGACTAGAAACGCCTAAAAATGAAATAATAAAAAAAGTTAAAAAAAACTATAAATTGTCCAAATCATAATTATTTTGAAGTAGAGTCAATATAAATGGTATTCAAATTAAAAACCGGTTGAGTTTGCACAGAGAAAATCAAGATTAATGCTCTAAATGTGGTGATTCCAAAATAAGGTCTAAAATCGTCTAGGACGACTAAAAACGCCTAAAAATGAAAAAATAAAAAAAGTTGAAAAAAAATTTTAAATTGTCGAAATCATAATTATTTTGAAGTAGAGTCAATATAAATGGTATTTCAATTAAAAATCGGTTGAGTTTTCACAGAGAAAATCAAGATTAATGCTCTAAATGTGGTGATTCCAAAATAAGGTCTAAAATCGTCTAGGACGACTAAAAACGCCTAAAAATGAAAAAATAAAAAAAGTTGAAAAAAATTTTAAATTGTCGAAATCATAATTATTTTGAAGTAGAGTCAATATAAATGGTATTTCAATTAAAAATCGGTTGAGTTTTCACAGAGAAAATCAAGATTAATGCTCTAAATATGGTGATTCCAAAATATGGTCTAAAATCGTCTAGGACGACTAGAAACGCCTAAAAATGACAAAATGAAAAAAAGTAGAAAACAAATTTTAAATTGTCGAAATCATAATTATTTTGAAGTAGAGTCAATATAAATGGTATTCCAATTAAAAACCGGTTGAGTTTCATAGAGAAAATCAAGATTAATGCTCTAAATGTGGTGATTCCAAAATAAGGTCTAAAATCGTCTAGGACGACTAGAAACGCCTAAAAATGACAAAATGAAAAAAAGTAGAAAACAAATTTTAAATTGTCGAAATCATAATTATTTTGAAGTAGAGTCAATATAAATGGTATTCCAATTAAAAACCGGTTGAGTTTCATAGAGAAAATCAAGATTAATGCTCTAAATGTGGTGATTCCAAAATAAGGTCTAAAATCGTCTAGGACGACTAGAAACGTCTAAAAATAAAAAAAGTTGAAAAAAAATTTTAAATTGTCGAAATCATAATTATTATGAAGTAGAGTCAATATAAATGGTATTTCAATTAAAAACCGGTTGAGTTTCATAGAGAAAATCAAGATTAATGCTCTAAATGTGGTGATTCCAAAATAAGGTCTAAAATCGTCTAGGACGACTAAAAACGCCTAAAAATGAAAAAATAAAAAAAGTTGAAAAAAAAATTTTTAATTGTCGAAATCAAGATTAATGCTCTAAATGTGGTGATTCCAAAATAAGGTCTTAAATCGTCTAGGACGACTAGAAACGTCTAAAAAATAAAAAAGTTGAAAAAAATTTTAAATTGTCGAAATCATAATTATTATGAAGTAGAGTCAATATAAATGGTATTTCAATTAAAAACCGGTTGAGTTTCATAGAGAAAATCAAGATTAATGCTCTAAATGTGGTGATTCCAAAATAAGGTCTAAAATCGTCTAGGACGACTAGAAACGTCTAAAAATGAAAAAATAAAAAAGTAGAAAAAAAATTTTAAATTGTCGAAATCATAATTATTTTGAAGTAGAGTCAATATAAATGGTATTCCAATTAAAAACCGGTTGAGTTTTCACAGAGAAAATCAAGATTAATGCTCTAAATATGGTGATTCCAAAATAAGGTCTAAAATCGTCTAGGACGACTAGAAACGCCTAAAAATGACAAAATGAAAAAAAGTAGAAAACAAATTTTAAATTGTCGAAATCATAATTATTTTGAAGTAGAGTCAATATAAATGGTATTCCAATTAAAAACCGGTTGAGTTTTCACAGAGATAATCAAGATTAATGCTCTTAATGTGGTGATTCCAAAATAAGGTACAAAATCGTCTAGAACGACTAGAAACGCCTAAAAATGAACAAATAAAAAAAGTTGAAAAAAATTTTAAATTGTCGAAATCATAATTATTTTGAAGTTGAGTCAATATAAATGGTATTCCAATTAAAAACCGGTTGAGTTTTCACAGAGAAAATCAAGATTAATGCTCTTAATGTGGTGATTCCAAAATAAGGTCTAAAATCGTCTAGGACGACTAGAAACGCTTAAAAATAAAAAAAAAATAAAAAAAATGAACAAAAATTATAAATTGTCGAAATCATAATTATTTTGAAGTAGAGTCAATATAAATGGTATTCCAATTAAAAACCGGTTGAGTTTTCACAGAGAAAATCAAGATTAATGCTCTAAATTTGGTGATTCCAAAATAAGGTCTAAAATCGTCTAGGACGACTAGAAAACGCTTAAAAATGAAAAAATAAAAAAATTGAACAAAAATTATAAATTGTCCAAATCATAATTATTTTGAAGTAGAGTCAATATAAATGGTATTCCAATTAAAAACCGGTTGAGTTTTCACAGAGAAAATCAAGACTATTGCTCTAAATGTGTAAGGACGACTAGAAACGCCTAAAAATGAAAAAATAAAAAAAGTTAAAAAAATATTATAAATTGTCGCAATCATAATTATTTTGAATTAGAGTCAATATAAATGGTATTCCAATTAAAAACCGGTTGAGTTTTCACAGAGAAAATCAAAATTAATGCTCTTAATGTGGTGATTCCAAAATAAGGTCTAAAATCGTCTAGGACGACTAGAAACGCCTAAAAATGAAAAAATAAAAAAAGTTGAAAAAAAATGTTAAATTGTCCAAATCATAATTATTTTGAATTAGAGTCAATATAAATGGTATTTCAATTAAAAATGGGTGATTTTTCACAGAGAAAATCAAGATTAATGCTCTTAATGTAGTGATTCCAAAATAAGGTCTAAAATCGTCTAGGACGACTAGAAACGCCAAAAAATGACAAAATAAAAAAAGTCGAAAAAAAATTTTAAATTGTCAACATCATAATTATTTTGAAGTAGAGTCAATATAAATGGTATTCCAATTAAAAACCGGTTGAGTTTTCACAGAGATAATCAAGATTAATGCTCTTAATGTGGTGATTCCAAAATAAGGTCTAAAATCGTCTAGGACGACTAAAAACGCCTAAAAATGAAAAAATAAAAAAAGTTGAAAAAAAATTATAAATTGTCCAAATCATAATTATTTTGAAGTAAAGTCAATATAAATGGTATTCCAATTAAAAACCGGTTGAGTTTTCACAGAGAAAATCAAGATTAATGCTCTAAATGTGGTGATTCCAAAATAAGGTCTAAAATCGTCTAGGACGACTAGAAACGCCTAAAAATGACAAAATGAAAACAGTAGAAAAAAAATTTTAAATTGTCAACATCATAATTATTTTGAAGTAGAGTCAATATAAATGGTATTCCAATTAAAAACCGGTTGAGTTTTCACAGAGATAATCAAGATTAATGCTCTTAATGTGGTGATTCCAAAATAAGGTCTAAAATCGTCTAGGACGACTAAAAACGCCTAAAAATGAAAAAATAAAAAAAGTGGAAAAAAAATTATAAATTGTCCAAATCATAATTATTTTGAAGTAAAGTCAATATAAATGGTATTCCAATTAAAAACCGGTTGAGTTTTCACAAAGAAAATCAAGATTAATGCTCTAAATGTGGTGATTCCAAAATAAGGTCTAAAATCGTCTAGGTCGACTAGAAACGCCTAAAAATGAAAAAATAAAAAAGTTGAAAAAAATTTTAAATTGTCAACATCATAATTATTTTGAAGTAGAGTCAATATAAATGGTATTCCAATTAAAAACCGGTTGAGTTTTCACAGAGATAATCAAGATTAATGCTCTTAATGTGGTGATTCCAAAATAAGGTCTAAAATCGTCTAGGACGACTAGAAACGCCCAAAAATGAAAAAATAAAAAAAGTTGAAAAAAAATTATAAATTGTCCAAATCATAATTATTTTGAAGTAAAGTCAATATAAATGGTATTCCAATTAAAAACCGGTTGAGTTTGCACAAAGAAAATCAAGTTTAATGCTCTAAATGTGGTGATTCCAAAATAAAGTCTAAAAAAGTCTAGGACGACTAAAAACGCCTAAAAATGAAAAAATAAAAAAAGTTGAAAAAAAATTATAAATTGTCCAAATCATAATTATTTTGAAGTAGAGTCAATATAAATGGTATTCCAATTAAAAACCGGTTGAGTTTTCACAGAGAAAATCAAGATTATTGCTCTAAATGTGGTGATTCCAAAATAAGGTCTAAAATCGTCTAGGACGACTAGAAACGCCTAAAAATGAAAAAATAAAAAAGTTGAAAAAAAATTTTAAATTGTCAACATCATAATTATTTTGAAGTAGAGTCAATATAAATGGTATTCCAATTAAAAACCGGTTGAGTTTTCACAGAGATAATCAAGATTAATGCTCTTAATGTGGTGATTCCAAAATAAGGTCTAAAATCGTCTAGGACGACTAGAAACGCCTAAAAATGAAAAAATAAAAAAAGTTAAAAAAAAAAGTTTTAAATTGTCCAAATCATAATTATTTTGAAATAAAGTCAATATAAATGGTATTCCAATTAAAAACCGGTTGAGTTTTCACAGAGAAAATCAAGATTAATGCTCCAAATGTGGTGATTCCAAAATAAGGTCTAAAAAAAGTCTAGGACGACTAGAAACGCCTAAAAATGAAAAAATAAAAAAGTTGAAAAAAAATTATAAATTGTCCAAATCATAATTATTTTGAAGTAGAGTCAATATAAATGGTATTCCAATTAAAAACCGGTTGAGTTTTCACAGAGAAAATCAAGATTAATGCTCGAAATGTGGTGATTCCAAAATAAGGTCTAAAATCGTCTAGGCCGACTAGAAACGCCTAAAAATGAAAAAATAAAAAAAGTTGAAAAAAATTTTAAATTGTCCAAATCATAATTATTTTGAAGTAGAGTCAATATAAATAGTATTCCAATTAAAAACCGGTTGAGTTTTCACAGAGAAAATCAAGATTAATGCTCTTAATGTGGTGATTCCAAAATAAGGTCTAAAATCGTCTAGGACGCCTAGAAACGCCTAAAAATGAAAAAAAAAAAAAAAAAGAAAAAAATTTTAAATTGTCCAAATCATAATTATTTTGAAGTAGAGTCAATATAAATGGTATTTCAATTAAAAATCGGTTGAGTTTTCACAGAGAAAATCAAGATTAATGCTCTAAATGTAGTGATTCCAAAATAAGGTCTAAAATCGTCTAGGACGACTAGAAACGCCTAAAAATGAAAAAATAAAAAAAAGTGGAAAAAAAATTTTAAATTGTCGAAATCATAATTATTTTGAAGTAGAGTCAATATAAATGGTATTCCAATTAAAAACCGGTTGAGTTTTCACAGAGATAATCAAGATTAATGCTCTTAATGTGGTGATTCCAAAATAAGGTCTAAAATCGTCTAGGACGACTAAAAACGCCTAAAAATGAAAAAAATAAAAAAAGTTGAAAAAAAATTATAAATTGTCCAAATCATAATTATTTTGAAGTAAAGTCAATATAAATGGTATTCCAATTAAAAACCGGTTGAGTTTGCACAGAGAAAATCAAGATTAATGCTCTTAATGTGGTGATTCCAAAATAAAGTCTAAAAAAAGTCTAGGACGACTAGAAACGCCTAAAAATGAAAAAATAAAAAAGTTGAAAAAAAATTATAAATTGTCCAAATCATAATTATTTTGAAGTAGAGTCAATATAAATGGTATTCCAATTAAAAACCGGTTGAGTTTTCACAGAGAAAATCAGGATTAATGCTCTAAATGTGGTGATTCCAAAATAAGGTCTAAAATCGTCTAGGACGACTAGAAACGCCTAAAAATGAAAAAAAAAAAAAAAAAGTTGAAAAAAATTATAAATTGTCCAAATCATAATTATTTTGAAGTAGAGTCAATATAAATGGTATTCCAATTAAAAACCGGTTGAGTTTTCACAGAGAAAATCAAGATTAATGCTCTAAATGTGGTGATTCCAAAATAAGGTCCAAAATCGTCTAGGACGCCTAGAAATGCCTAAAAATGAAAAAAAAAAGAGTTGAAAAAAAATTTTAAATTGTCGAAATCATAATTATTTTGAAGTAGAGTCAATATAAATGGTATGCCAATTAAAAACCGGTTGAGTTTTCACAGAGAAAATCAAGATTAATGCTCTAAATGTGGTGATTCCAAAATAAGGTCTAAAATCGTCTAGGACGACTAGAAACGCTTAAAAATTAAAAAAAAATAAAAAAATTGAACAAAAATTATAAATTGTCGAAATCAGAATTATTTTGAAGTAGAGTCAATATAAATGGTATTTCAATTAAAAATCGGTTGAGTTTTCACAGAGATAATCAATATTAATGCTCTTTATGTGGCGATTCCAAAATAAGGTCTAAAATCGTCTAGGACGACTAGAAACGCCTAAAAATGAAAAAATAAAAAAGTTGAAAAAAAATTTTAAATTGTCGAAATCATAATTATTTTGAAGTAGAGTCAATATAAATGGTATGCCAATTAAAAACCGGTTGAGTTTTCACAGAGAAAATCAAGATTAATGCTCTAAATGTGGTGATTCCAAAATAAGGTCTAAAATCGTCTAGGACGACTAGAAACGCCTAAAAATGAAAAAAAAAAAAAAAGTTGAAAAAAAATTATAAATTGTCGAAATCATAATTATTTTGAAGTAGAGTCAATATAAATGGTAGTCCAATTAAAAACCGGTTGAGTTTTCACAGAGAAAATCAAGATTAATGCTCTTAATGTGGTGATTCCAAAATAAGGTCCAAAATCGTCTAGGACGACTAGAAACGCCTAAAAATTAAAAAATAAAAAAAGTTGAAAAAAATTTTAAATTGTCGAAATCATAATTATTTTGAAGTAGAGTCAATATAAATGGTATTCCAATTAAAAACCGGTTGAGTTTTCACAGAGAAAATCAAGATTAATGCTTTTAATGTGGTGATTCCAAAATAAGGTCTAAAATCGTCTAGGACGACTAGAAACGCCTAAAAATGAAAAAATAAAAAAAGTTGAAAAAAAATTATAAATTGTCGAAATCATAATTATTTTGAAGTAGAGTCAATATAAATGGTATTTCAATTAAAAATCGGTTGAGTTTTCACAGAGATAATCAATATTAATGCTCTTTATGTGGCGATTCCAAAATAAGGTCCAAAATCGTCTAGGACGACTAAAAACGCCTAAAAATTAAAAAAAAAAAAAAGGTGAAAAAAATTTTAAATTGTCGAAATCATAATTATTTTGAAGTAGAGTCAATATAAATGGTATTTCAATTAAAAATCGGTTAAGTTTTCACAGAGAAAATCAAGATTAATACTCTAAATGTGGTGATTCCAAAATAAGGTCTAAAATCGTCTAGGACGACTAGAAACGCCTAAAAATGAAAAAATAAAAAAAAGTTAAAAAAAAATTTTAAATTGTCGAAATCAAGATTAATGCTCTAAATGTGGTGATTCCAAAATAAGGTCTAAAATCGTCTAGGATGACTAGAAACGCCTAAAAATGAAAAAATAAAAAAAGTTGAAAAAAAATTATAAATTGTCCAAATCATAATTATTTTGAAGTAGAGTCAATATAAATGGTATTCCAATTAAAAACCGGTTGAGTTTTCACAGAGAAAATCAATATTAATGCTCTTTATATGGTGATTCCAAAATAAGGTCCAAAATCGTCTAGGACGACTAGAAACGCCTAAAAAATGAAATAATAAAAAAAGTTAAAAAAAAATTATAAATTGTCCAAATCATAATTATTTTGAAGTAGAGTCAATATAAATGGTATTCCAATTAAAAACCGGTTGAGTGTACACAGAGAAAATCAAGATTAATGCTCTTTATGTGGTGATTCCAAAATAAGGTTCAAAATCGTCTAGGACGACTAGAAACGCCTAAAAATGAAAAAAAAACAAAAAAAGGTGAAAAAAATTTTAAATTGTCGAAATCATAATTATTTTGAAGTAGAGTCAATATAAATGGTATTCCAATTAAAAACCGGTTGAGTTTGCACAGAGAAAATCAAGTTTAATGCTCTAATGTGGTGATTCCAAAATAAGGTCTAAAATCGTCTAGGACGACTAGAAACGCCTAAAAATGAAAAAAAAAAAAAAAGTTGAAAAAAATTATAAATTGTCGAAATCATAATTATTTTGAAGTAGAGTCAATATAAATGGTAGTCCAATTAAAAACCGGTTGAGTTTTCACAGAGAAAATCAAGATTAATGCTCTTAATGTGGTGATTCCGAAATAAGGTCTAAAATCGTCTAGGACGACTAGAAACGCCTAAAAATGAAAAAATAAAAAAAGTTGAAAAAAAATTATAAATTGTCCAAATCATAATTATTTTGAAGTAGAGTCAATATAAATGGTATTCCAATTAAAAACCGGTTGAGTTTGCACAGAGAAAATCAAGATTAATGCTCTAAATGTGGTGATTCCAAAATAAGGTCTAAAATCGTCTAGGACGACTAGAAACGTCTAAAAATTAACAAATAAAACAAGTTGAAAAAAATTTTAAATTGTCGAAATCATAATTATTATGAAGTAGAGTCAATATAAATGGTATTTCAATTAAAAATCGGTTGAGTTTTCACAGAGAAAATCAAGATTAATGCTCTAAATGTGGTGATTCCAAAATAAGGTCTAAAATCGTCTAGGACGACTAGAAACGCCTAAAAATGAAAAAAAAAAAAAAAGTTGAAAAAAAATTTTAAATTGTCGAAATCATAATTATTATGAAGTAGAGTCAATATAAATGGTATTTCAATTAAAAACCGGTTGAGTTTTCATAGAGAAAATCAAGATTAATGCTCTAAATGTGGTGATTCCAAAATAAGGTCTAAAATCGTCTAGGACGACTAGAAACGTCTTAAAATGAAAAAATAAAAAAAGTTGAAAAAAAATTTTTAATTGTCGAAATCATAATTATTATGAAGTAGAGTCAATATAAATGGTATTTCAATTAAAAATCGGTTGAATTTTCACAGAGAAAATCAAGATTAATGCTCTAAATATGGTGATTCCAAAATAAGGTCTAAAATCGTCTAGGACGACTAGAAACGCCTAAAAATGACAAAATGAAATAAAGTAAAAAAAAATTTTAAATTGTCGAAATCATAATTATTTTGAAGTAGAGTCAATATAAATGGTATTCCAATTAAAAACCGGTTGAGTTTTCACAGAGATAATCAAGATTAATGCTCTTAATGTGGTGATTCCAAAATAAGGTCTAAAATCGTCTAGGACGACTAGAAGCCTAAAAATGAAAAAATAAAAAAAAAAAGTTGCAAAAAAAAATTTTAAATTGTCGAAATCATAATTATTTTGAAGTTGAGTCAATATAAATGGTATTCCAATTAAAAACCGGCTGAGTTTTTACAGAGAAAATCAAGATTAATGCTTTTTATGTGGTGATTCCCAAATAAGGTCCAAAATCGTCTAGGACGACTAGAAACGCCTAAAAATGAAAAAACAAAAAAAAATGAGAAAAAAATTTTAAATTGTCGAAATCATAATTATTTTGAAGTAGAGTCAATATAAATGGTATTTCAATTAAAAATCGGTTGAGTTTTCACAGAGAAAATCAAGATTAATGTTCTAAATGTGGTGATTCCAAAATAAGGTCTAAAATCGTCTAGGACGACTAGAAACGCCTAAAAATGAAAAAATAAAAAAAGTTGAAAAAAAATTTAAAATTGTCGAAATCAAGATTAATGCTCTTAATGTGGTGATTCGAAAATAAGGTCTTAAATCGTCTAGGACGACTAGAAACGCCTTAAAATGAAAAAATAAAAAAAGTTAAAAAAAAATTATAAATTGTCCAAATCATAATTATTTTGAAGTAGAGTCAATATAAATGGTATTCCAATTAAAAACCGGTTGAGCTTGCACAGAGAAAATCAAGATTAATGCTCTAAATGTGGTGATTTCAAAATAAGGTCTAAAATCGTCTAGGAGGACTAGAAACGTCTAAAAATTAACAAATAAAACAAGTTGAAAAAAAATTTTAAATTGTCGAAATCATAATTATTATGAAGTAGAGTCAATATAAATGGTATTTCAATTAAAAATCGGTTGAGTTTTCACAGAGAAAATCAAGATTAATGCTCTAAATGTGGTGATTCCAAAATAAGGTCTAAAATCGTCTAGGATGACTAGAAACGTCTTAAAAATGAAAAAAATAAAAAAAAAGTTGAAAAAAAATTTTTAAATTGTCGAAATCATAATTATTATGAAGTAGAGTCAATATAAATGGTATTTCAATTAAAAATCGGTTGAGTTTTCACAGAGAAAATCAAGATTAATGCTCTAAATATGGTGATTCCAAAATAAGGTCTAAAATCGTCTAGGACGACTAGAAACGCCTAAAAATGACAAAATGAAAAAAAAAGTTGAAAAAAAAATTTTTAAATTGTCGAAATCATAATTATTTTGAAGTAGAGTCAATATAAATGGTATTTCAATTAAAAACCGGTTGAGTTTTCACAGAGAAAATCAAGATTAATGCTCTAAATATGGTGATTCCAAATTAAGGTCCAAAATCGTCTAGGACGCCTAGAAACGCCTAAAAATGAAAAAACAAAAAAATAGGTGAAAAAAATTTTAAATTGTCGAAATCATAATTATTTTGAAGTAGAGTCAATATAAATGGTATTTCAATTAAAAATCGGTTGAGTTTTCACAGAGAAAATCAAGATTAATGCTCTAAATGTGGTGATTCCAAAATAAGGTCTAAAATCGTCTAGGACGACTAGAAACGCCTAAAAATGAAAAAACAAAAAAAGTTGAAAAAAAATTTTAAATTGTCGAAATCATATTTATTATGAAGTAGAGTCAATATAAATGGTATTTCAATTAAAAACCGGTTGAGTTTTCACAAAGAAAATCAAGATTAATGCTCTAAATATGGTGATTCCAAAATAAGGTCTAAAATCGTCTAGGACGACTAGAAACGGCTAAAAATGAAAAAAACAAAAAAAGGTGAAAAAAATTTTAAATTGTCGAAATCATAATTATTTTGAAGTAGAGTCAATATAAATGGTATTCCAATTAAAAACCGGTTAAGTTTTCACAGAGAAAATCAAGTTTAATGCTTTTAATGTGGTGGTTCCAAAATAAGGTCTAAAATCGGTCTAAAATAAAAAAAGTTAAAAAAAAATTATAAATTGTCCAAATCATAATTATTTTGAAGTAGAGTCAATATAAATGGTATTACAATTAAAAAACCGGTTGAGTTTTCACAGAGAAAATCAAGATTAATGCTCTAAATGTGGTGATTCCCAAATAAAGTCCAAAATCGTCTAGGACGACTAGAAACGCCTAAAAATGAAAAACAAATAAGGTGAAAAAAATTTTAAATTGTCGAAATCATAATTATTTTGAAGTAGAGTCAATATAAATGGTATTTCAATTAAAAATCGGTTGGGTTTCACAGAGAAAATCAAGATTAATGCTCTAAATGTGGTGATTCCAAAATAAGGTCTAAAATCGTCTAGGACGACTAGAAACGCCTAAAAATGAATAAAAAAAAAAAAAGTTGAAAAAAATATTTTTAAATTGTCTAAATCAAGATTAATGCTCTAAATGTGGTGATTCTAAAATAAGGTCTAAAATCGTCTAGGTCGACTAGAAACGTCTAAAAATGAAAAAATAAAACAAGTTGAAAAAAAATTTTAAATTGTCGAAATCATAATTATTATGAAGTAGAGTCAATATAAATGGTATTTCAATTAAAAACCGGTTGAGTTTTCACAGAGAAAATCAAGATTAGTGCTCTTAATGTGGTAATTCCAAAATAAGGTCTAAAAATCGGTCTAGGAAAAAACCCTAAAAAAAAAAAAAAAGTTAAAAAAATATTATAAATTGTCCAAATCATAATTATTTTGAAGTAGAGTCAATATAAATGGTATTTCATTTAAAAACCGGTTGAGTTTTCACAGAGAAAATCAAGATTAATGCTCTAAATATGGTGATTCCAAATTAAGGTCCAAAATCGTCTAGAACGCCTAGAAACGCCTAAAAATGGAAAAACAAAAAAAGGTGAAAAAAATTTTAAATTGTCGAAAGCATAATTATTTTGAAGTAGAGTCAATATAAATGGTATTTCAATTAAAAATCGGTTGAGTTTTCACAGAGAAAATCAAGATTAATGCTCTTAATGTGGTGATTCCAAAATAAGGTCTAAAATCGTCTAGGACGACTAGAAACGCCTAAAAATGAAAAAACAAAAAAAGTTGAAAAAAATTTTAAATTGTCGAAATCATAATTATTATGAAGTAGAGTCAATATAAATGGTATTTCAATTAAAAACCGGTTGAGTTTTCACAGAGAAAATCAAGATTAATGCTCTAAATATGGTGATTCCAAAATAAGGTCTAAAATCGTCTAGGACGACTAGAAACGCCTAAAAATGACAAAATAAAAAAAGTTGAAAAAAAATTTTAAATTGTCGAAATCATAATTATTTTGAAGTAGAGTCAATATAAATGGTATTCCAATTAAAAACCGGTTGAGTTTTCACAGAGAAAATCAAGATTAATGCTCTTAATGTGGTGATTCCAAAATAAGGTCTAAAATCGTCTAGGACGACTAAAAACGCCTAAAAATGAAAAAAACAAAAAAGTTGAAAAAAAATTTTAAATTGTCGAAATCATAATTATTATGAAGTAGAGTCAATATAAATGGTATTTCAATTAAAAATCGGTTGAGTTTTCACAGAGAAAATCAAGATTAATACTCTTTATGTGGTGATTCCAAATTAAGGTCCAAAATCGTCTAGGACGACTAGAAACGCCTAAAAATGAAAAAAACAAAAAAAATGTGAAAAAAATTTTAAATTGTCGAAATCATAATTATTTTGAAGTAGAGTCAATATAAATGGTATTTCAATTAAAAATCGGTTGAGTTTTCACAGAGAAAATCAAGATTAATACTCTTAATGTGGTGATTCCAAAATAAGGTCTAAAATCGTCTAGGACGACTAGAAACGCTTAAAAATGAAAAAACAAAAAAAGTTAAAAAAACAAATTTTAAATTGTCGAAATCAAGATTAATGCTCTAAATGTGGTGATTCCAAAATAAGGTCTAAAATCGTCTAGGACGACTAGAAACGCCTAAAAATGAAAAAAAAAAAAAGTAAAAAAATTATAAATTGTCCAAATCATAATTATTTTGAGGTAGAGTCAATATAAATGGTATTTCAATTAAAAACCGGTTGAGTTTTCACAGAGAAAATCAAGATTAATGCTCTTAATGTGGTGATTCCGAAATAAGGTCCAAAATCGTCTAGGACGCCTAGAAACGCATAAAAATGAAAAAAAAAAAAAGTTGAAAAAAAATTTTAAATTGTCAAAATCATAATTATTTTGAAGTAGAGTCAATATAAATGGTATTTCAATTAAAAATCGGTTGAGTTTTCACAGAGATAATCAATATTAATGCTCTTTATGTGGTGATTCCCAAATAAGGTCCAAAATCGTCTAGGACGACTAGAAACGCCTAAAAATGAAAAAATAAAAAAAGTTAAAAAAAAATTATAAGTTGTCCAAATCATAATTATTTTGAAGTAGAGTCAATATAAATGGTATTCCAATTAAAAACCGGTTGAGTTTGCACAGAGAAAATCAAGATTAATGCTTTAAATGTGGTGATTCCAAAATAAGGTCTAAAATCGTCTAGGACGACTAGAAACGCCTAAAAATTAACAAATAAAAAAAGTTGAAAAAAAATTTTAAATTGTCGAAATCATAATTATTTTGAAGTAGAGTCAATATAAATGGTATTTCAATTAAAAATCGGTTGAGTTTTCACAGAGAAAATCAAGATTAATGCTCTAAATGTGGTGATTCCAAAATAAGGTCTAAAATCGTCTAGGACGACTAGAAACGCCTAAAAATGAAAAAATAAAAAAAAGTTGAAAAAAATTTTAAATTGTCGAAATCATAATTATTTTGAAGTAGAGTCAATATAAATGGTATTTCAATTAAAAACCGGTTGAGTTTTCATAGAGAAAATCAAGATTAATGCTCTAAATGTGGTGATTCCAAAATAAGGTCTAAAATCGTCTAGGACGACTAAAAACGTCTTAAAATGACAAAATGAAAAAAAGTAGAAAAAAATTTTTAAATTGTCGAAATCATAATTATTTTGAAGTAGAGTCAATATAAATGGTATTTCAATTAAAAACCGGTTGAGTTTTCACAGAGAAAATCAAGATTAATGCTCTTAATGTGGTGATTCCAAAATAAGGTCTAAAATCGTCTAGGACGACTATAAACGCCTAAAAATGAAAAAATAAAAAAAGTTGCAAAACAAATTTTAAATTGTCGAAATCATAATTATTTTGAAGTTGAGTCAATATAAATGGTATTCCAATTAAAAACCGGTTGAGTTTTCACAGAGAAAATCAAGATTAATGCTTTTAATGTGGTGATTCCAAAATAAGGTACAAAATCGTCTAGAACGACTAGAAACGCCTAAAAATGAAAAAATAAAAAAAGGTGAAAAAAATTTTAAATTGTCGAAATCATAATTATTTTGAAGTAGAGTCAATATAAATGGTATTTCAATTAAAAATCGGTTGAGTTTTCACAGAGATAATCAAGATTAATGCTCTTTATGTGGTGATTCCCAAATAAGGTCCAAAATCGTCTAGGACGACTAGAAACGCCTAAAAATGAAAAAAACAAAAAAAATGTGAAAACAATTTTAAATTGTCGAAATCATAATTATTTTGAAGTAGAGTCAATATAAATGGTATTCCAATTAAAAACCGGTTGAGTTTTTACAGAGAAAATCAAGATTAATGCTTTTAATGTGGTGATTCCAAAATAAGGTACAAAATCGTCTAGAACGACTAGAAACGCCTAAAAATGAAAAAATAAAAATAGGTGAAAAAAAATTTTAAATTGTCGAAATCATAATTATTTTGAAGTAGAGTCAATATAAATGGTATTTCAATTAAAAATCGGTTGAGTTTTCACAGAGAAAATCAAGATTAATGCTCTAAATGTGGTGATTCCAAAATAAGGTCTAAAATCGTCTGGGACGACTAGAAACGCTTAAAAATTAAAAAAAAAAAAAAAAAAAATTGAACAAAAATTATAAATTGTCGAAATCATAATTATTTTGAAGTAGAGTCAATATAAATGGTATTCCAATTAAAAACCGGTTGAGTTTTCACAGAGATAATCAAGATTAATGCTCTTAATGTAATGATTCCAAAATAAGGTCTAAAATCGTCTAGGACGACTAGAAACGCTTAAAAATGAAAAAATAAAAAAAATTGAATGAACAAAAATTTTAAATTGTCGAAATCATAATTATTTTGAAGTAGAGTCAATATAAATGGTATTCCAATTAAAAACCGGTTGAGTTTTCACAGAGAAAATCAAGACTAATGCTCTAAATGTGAAAAATCTAGGACGACTAGAAACGCCTAAAAATGAAAAAATAAAAAAAGTTAAAAAAAAAAAAATTATAAATTGTCGAAATCATAATTATTTTGAAGTAGAGTCAATATAAATGGTATTCCAATTAAAAACCGGTTGAGTTTTCACAGAGAAAATCAAAATTAATGCTCTTAATGTGGTGATACCAAAATAAGGTCTAAAATCGTCTAGGACGACTAAAAACGCCTAAAAATGAAAAAATAAAAAAAGGTTAAAAAAAATTTTAAATTGTCCAAATCATAATTATTTTGAAGTAGAGTCAATATAAATGGTATTCCAATTAAAAACCGGTTGAGTTTTCACAGAGAAAATCAAGACTATTGCTTTAAATGTGGAGGACGACAGAAACCCAAAAAAAAAAAAAAAAAAAAAAATTATAAATGTCGCAATCATAGCTCCAAAATAAGGTCTAAAATTGTCTAGGACGACTAGAAACGCCTAAAAATGAAAAAAATAAAAAAAAGTTGAAAAAAAAATTTTAATGTGTCGAAATCATAATTATTTTGAAGTAGAGTCAATATAAATGGTATTTCAATTAAAAATCGGTTGAGTTTTCACAGAGAAAATCAAAATTAATGCTCTAAATATGGTGATTCCAAAATAAGGTCTAAAATCGTCTAGGACGACTAGAAACGCCTCAAAATGACAAAATGAAAAAAAGTAGAACAAAAATTTTAAATTGTCGAAATCATAATTATTTTGAAGTAGAGTCAATATAAATGGTATTCCAATTAAAAACCGGTTGAGTTTTCACAGAGATAATCAAGATTAATGCTCTTAATGTGGTGATTCCAAAAATAAGGTCTAAAATCGTCTAGGACGACTAGAAACGCCTAAAAATGAAAAAATAAAAAAAGTTGAAAAAAATTTGTAAATTGTCGAAATCATAATTATTTTGAAGTTGAGTCAATATAAATGGTATTCCAATTAAAAACCGGTTGAGTTTTTACAGAGAAAATCAAGATTAATGCTTTCAATGTGGTGATTCCAAAATAAGGTACAAAATCGTCTAGAACGACTAGAAACGCCTAAAAATGAAAAAATAAAAATAGGTGAAAAAAATTTTAAATTGTCGAAATCATAATTATTTTGGAGTAGAGTCAATATAAATGGTATTTCAATTAAAAATCGGTTGAGTTTTCACAGAGAAAATCAAGATTAATGCTCTAAATGTGGTGATTCCAAAATAAGGTCTAAATTCGTCTGGGACGACTAGAAACGCTTAAAAATTAAAAAAAAAAAAAAAAAAAATTGAACAAAAATTATAAATTGTCGAAATCATAATTATTTTGAAGTAGAGTCAATATAAATGGTATTCCAATTAAAAACCGGTTGAGTTTTCACAGAGAAAATCAAGATTAATGCTCTAGATGTGGTGATTCCAAAATAAGGTCTAAAATCGTCTAGGACGACTAGAAACGCTTAAAAATGAAAAAATAAAAAAATTGAACAAAAATTATAAATTGTCCAAATCATAATTATTTTGAAGTAGAGTCAATATAAATGGTATTCCAATTAAAAACCGGTTGAGTTTTCACAGAGAAAATCAAGACTATTGCTCTAAATGTGGTCAAAATAAGTCAAAATCGTCTAGGACGACTAGAAACGCCTAAAAAATGAAAAAATAAAAAAAAGTTAAAAAAAAATTATAAATTGTCGCAATCATAATTATTTTGAAGTAGAGTCAATATAAATGGTTTTCCAATTAAAAACCGGTTGAGTTTTCACAGAGAAAATCAAAATTAATGCTCTTAATGTGGTGATACCAAAATAAGGTCTAAAATCGTCTAGGACGACTAAAAACGCCTAAAAATGAAAAAATAAAAAAAGTTGAAAAAAAATTATAAATTGTCCAAATCATAATTATTTTGAAGTAGAGTCAATATAAATGGTATTTCAATAAAAAATCGGTTGAGTTTTCGCAGAGAAAATCAAGATTAATGCTCTAAATGTAGTGATTCCAAAATAAGGTCTAAAATCGTCTAGGACGACTAGAAACGCCTAAAAATGACAAAATAAAAAAAGTAGAAAAAAATTTTAAATTGTCAACATCATAATTATTTTGAAGTAGAGTCAATATAAATGGTATTCCAATTAAAAACCAGTTGAGTTTTCACAGAGAAAATCAAGATTAATGCTCTAAATGTGGTGATTCCAAAATAAGGTCTAAAATCGTCTAGGACGACTAGAAACGCCTAAATATAAAAAAATAAAAAATAAAAAATTTTGAAAAAAAATTTTAAATTGTCGAAATCATAATTATTTTGAAGTAGAGTCAATATAAATGGTATTTCAATTAAAAATCGGTTGAGTTTTCACAGAGAAAATCAAGATTAATGCTTTTAATGTGGTGATTCCAAAATAAGGTCTAAAATCGTCTAGGACGACTAGAAACGCTTAAAAATTAAAAAAAATAAAAAAATTTAACAAAAATTATAAATTGTCGAAATCATAATTATTTTGAAGTAGAGTCAATATAAATGGTATTTCAATTAAAAATCGGTTGAGTTTTCACAGAGATAATCAATATTAATGCTCTTTATGTGGCGATTCCAAAATAAGGTCCAAAATCGTCTAGGACGACTAGAAACGCATAAAAATTAAAAAACAAAAAAAATGTGAAAAAAATTTTAAATTGTCGAAATCATAATTATTTTGAAGTAGAGTCAATATAAATGGTATTTCAATTAAAAATCGGTTGAGTTTTCACAGAGAAAATCAAGATTAATACTCTAAATGTGGTGATTCCAAAATAAGGTCTAAAATCGTCTAGGACGACTAGAAACGCCTAAAAATGAAAAAAACAAAAAAAGTTTAAAAAAAATTTTAAATTGTCGAAATCAAGATTAATGCTCTAAATGTGGTGATTCCAAAATAAGGTCTAAAATCGTCTAGGACGACTAAAAACGCCTAAAAATGAAAAAAATAAAAAAAAGGTTAAAAAAAAATTTTAAATTGTCCAAATCATAATTATTTTGAAGTAGAGTCAATATAAATGGTATTCCAATTAAAAACCGGTTAAGTTTTCACAGAGAAAATCAAGACTATTGCTCTAAATGTGCAAAAGAAAACGTCTAGGACGACTAGAAACGCCTAAAAATGAAAAAAATAAAAAAAGTTAAAAAAAAAATTATAAATTGTCGCAATCATAATTATTTTGAAGTAGAGTCAATATAAATGGTATTCCAATTAAAAACCGGTTGAGTTTTCACAGAGAAAATCAAAATTAATGCTCTTAATGTGGTGATACCAAAATAAGGTCTAAAATCGTCTAGGACGACTAAAAACGCCTAAAAACGAAAAAATAAAAAAAGGTTAAAAAAAATTTTAAATTGTCCAAATCATAATTATTTTGAAGTAGAGTCAATATAAATGGTATTTCAATTAAAAATGGTTGAGTTTTCACAGAGAAAATCAAGATTAATGCTCTAAATGTAGTGATTCCAAAATAAGGTCTAAAATCGTCTAGGACGACTAGAAACGCCTAAAAATGACAAAATAAAAAAGTAGAAAAAAAATTTTAAATTGTCAACATCATAATTATTTTGAAGTAGAGTCAATATAAATGGTATTCCAATTAAAAACCGGTTGAGTTTTCACAGAGATAATCAAGATTAATGCTCTTAATGTGGTGATTCCAAAATAAGGTCTAAAATCGTCTAGGACGACTAGAAACGCCTAAAAAATGAAAAAAAAAAAAAAGTTGAAAAAAAAATTTTAAATTGTCAACATCATAATTATTTTGAAGTAGAGTCAATATAAATGGTATTCCAATTAAAAACCGGTTGAGTTTTCACAGAGATAATCAAGATTAATGCTCTTAATGTGGTGATTCCAAAATAAGGTCTAAAATCGTCTAGGACGACTAGAAACGCCTAAAAATGAAAAAATAAAAAAGTTGAAAAAAAATTATAAATTGTCCAAATCATAATTATTTTGAAGTAGAGTCAATATAAATGGTATTCCAATTAAAAACCAGTTGAGTTTTCACAGAGAAAATCAAGATTAATGCTCTAAATGTGGTGATTCCAAAATAAGGTCTAAAATCGTCTAGGACGACTAGAAACGCCTAAAAATAAAAAAATAAAAAAATAAAATATTTTGAAAAAAATTTTAAATTGTCGAAATCATAATTATTTTGAAGTGAGTCAATATAAATGGTATTTCAATTAAAAATCGGTTGAGTTTTCACAGAGAAAATCAAGATTAATGCTTTTAATGTGGTGATTCCAAAATAAGGTCTAAAATCGTCTAGGACGACTAGAAACGCTTAAAAATTAAAAAAAAATAAAAAAATTTAACAAAAATTATAAATTGTCGAAATCATAATTATTTTGAAGTAGAGTCAATATAAATGGTATTTCAATTAAAAATCGGTTGAGTTTTCACAGAGATAATCAATATTAATGCTCTTTATGTGGCGATTCCAAAATAAGTTCCAAAATCGTCTAGGACGACTAGAAACGCCTAAAAATTAAAAAACAAAAAAATGTGAAAAAAATTTTAAATTGTCGAAATCATAATTATTTTGAAGTAGAGTCAATATAAATGGTATTTCAATTAAAAATCGGTTGAGTTTTCACAGAGAAAATCAAGATTAATACTCTAAATGTGGTGATTCCAAAATAAGGTCTAAAATCGTCTAGGACGACTAGAAACGCCTAAATATGAAAAAACAAAAAAAGTTTAAAAAAAATTTTAAATTGTCGAAATCAAGATTAATGCTCTAAATGTGGTGATTCCAAAATAAGGTCTAAAATCGTCTAGGACGACTAGAAACGCCTAAAAATGAAAAAATAAAAAAAGTTAAAAAAAAATTATAAATTGTCCAAATAATAATTATTTTGAAGTAGAGTCAATATAAATGGTATTCCAATTAAAAACCGGTTGAGTTTTCACAGAGAAAATCAAGATTAATGCTCTAAATGTGGTGATTCCAAAATAATGTCCAAAATCGTCTAGGACGACTAGAAACGCCTAAAAATGAAAAAAAAAAAAAGTTGAAAAAAAATTATTAATTGTCCAAATCATAATTATTTTGAAGTAGAGTCAATATAAATGGTATTCCAATTAAAAACCGGTTGAGTTTTCACAGAGAAAATCAAGACTAACGCTCTTAATGTGGTTATTCGAAAATAAGGTCTAAAATCGTCTACGACGACTAGAAACGCCTAAGAATGAAATAATAAAAAAAGTTGAAAAAAAAATTTTAAATTGTCGAAATCAAGATTAATGCTCTAAATGTGGTGATTCCAAAATAAGGTCTAAAATCGTGTAGGACGACTAGAAACGCCTAAAAATGAAAAAAATAAAAAAAGTTGAAAAAAAATTTTAAATTGTCGAAATCAAGATTAATGCTCTAAATGTGGTGATTCCAAAATAATGTCCAAAATCGTCTAGGACGACTAGAAACGCCTAAAAATGAAAAAATAAAAAAAGTTGAAAAAAAATTATTAATTGTCCAAATCATAATTATTTTGAAGTAGAGTCAATATAAATGGTATTCCAATTAAAAACCGGTTGAGTTTTCACAGAGAAAATCAAGATTAATGCTCTTAATGTGGTTCATCGAAAATAAGGTCCAAAATCGTCTACGACGACTAGAAACGCCTAAAAATGAAATAAAAAAAAAATTGAAAAAAAATTTTAAATTGTCGAAATCATAATTATTTTGAAGTAGAGTCAATATAAATGGTATTTCAATTAAAAATCGGTTGAGTTTTCACAGAGATAATCAATATTAATGCTCTTTATGTGGTGATTTCAAAATAAGGTCCAAAATCGTCTAGGACGACTAGAAACGCCTAAAAATGAAAAAACAAAAAAAATGTGAAAAAATTTTAAATTGTCGAAATCATAATTATTTTGAAGTAGAGTCAATATAAATGGTATTTCAATTAAAAATCGGTTGAGTTTTCACAGAGAAAATCAAGATTAATGCTCTAAATGTGGTGATTCCAAAATAAGGTCTAAAATCGTGTAGGACGACTAGAAACGCCTAAAAATGAAAAAATAAAAAAAGTTGAAAAAAATTTTAAATTGTCGAAATCAAGATTAATGCTCTAAATGTGGTGATTCCAAAATAAGGTCTAAAATCGTCTAGGACGACTAGAAACGCCTTAAAAATGAAATAATAAAAAAAGTTAAAAAAAATTATAAATTGTCCAAATCATAATTATTTTGAAGTAGAGTCAATATAAATGGTATTCCAATTAAAAACCGGTTGAGTTTTCACAGAGATAATCAATATTAATGTTCTTTATGTGGTGATTCCAAAATAAGTTCCAAAATCGTCTAGGACGACTAGAAACGCCTAAAAATGAAAAAAACAAAAAAAGGTGAACAAAATTTTAAATTGTCGAAATCATAATTATTTTGAAGTAGAGTCAATATAAATGGTATTCCAATTAAAAACCGGTTGAGTTTTCACAGAGAAAATCAAGTTTAATGCTCTTAATGTGGTGATTCCAAAATAAGGTCTAAAATCGTCTAGGACGACTAGAAACGTCTAAAAATGAAATAATAAAAAAAGTTAAAAAAAATTATACATTGTCGAAATCATAATTATTATGAAGTAGAGACAATATAAATGGTATTTCAATTAAAAACTGGTTGAGTTTTCACAGAGAAAATCAAGATTAATGCTCTAAATGTGGTGATTCCAAAATAAGGTCTAAAATCGTCTTATTTTTGAAGTAGAGTCAATATAAATGGTATTTCAATTAAAAATCGGTTGAGTTTTCACAGAGATAATCAATATTAATGCTCTTTATGTGGTGATTCCAAAATAAGGTCCAAAATCGTCTAGGACGACTAGAAACGCCTAAAAATAAAAAAATAAAAAAAATGTGAAAAAATAAAATAAAGTTGAAAAAAAATTTTAAATTGTCGAAATCATAATTATTTTGAAGTAGAGTCAATATTAATGGTATTTCAATTAAAAACCGGTTGAGTTTTCACAGAGAAAATCAAGATAAATGCTCTAAATGTGGTGATTCCAAAATAATGTCCAAAATCGTCTAGGACGACTAGAAACGCCTAAAAATGAAAAAATAAAAAAAGTTGAAAAAAAATTATTAATTGTCCAAATCATAATTATTTTGAAGTAGAGTCAATATAAATGGTATTCCAATTAAAAACCGGTTGAGTTTTCACAGAGAAAATCAAGATTAATGCTCTTAATGTGGTTATTCGAAAATAAGGTCTAAAATCGTCTACGACGACTAGAAACGCCTAAGAATGAAATAATAAAAAAAAGTTGAAAAAAAAATTTTAAATTGTCGAAATCAAGATTAATGCTCTAAATGTGGTGATTCCAAAATAAGGTCTAAAATCGTGTAGGACGACTAGAAACGCCTAAAAATGAAAAAATAAAAAAAGTTGAAAAAAAATTTTAAATTGTCGAAATCAAGATTAATGCTCTAAATGTGGTGATTCCAAAATAATGTCCAAAATCGTCTAGGACGACTAGAAACGCCAAAAAATGAAAAAATAAAAAAAGTTGAAAAAAAATTATTAATTGTCCAAATCATAATTATTTTGAAGTAGAGTCAATATAAATGGTATTCCAATTAAAAACCGGTTGAGTTTTCACAGAGAAAATCAAGACTATTGCTCTTAATGTGGTTCATCGAAAATAAGGTCTAAAATCGTCTACGACGACTAGAAACGCCTAAAAATGAAATAAAAAAAAAAGTTGAAAAAAAATTTTAAATTGTCGAAATCATAATTATTTTGAAGTAGAGTCAATATAAATGGTATTTCAATTAAAAATCGGTTGAGTTTTCACAGAGATAATCAATATTAATGCTCTTTATGTGGTGATTTCAAAATAAGGTCCAAAATCGTCTAGGACGACTAGAAACGCCTAAAAATGAAAAAACAAAAAAAATGTGAAAAAATTTTAAATTGTCGAAATCATAATTATTTTGAAGTAGAGTCAATATAAATGGTATTTCAATTAAAAATCGGTTGAGTTTTCACAGAGAAAATCAAGATTAATGCTCTAAATGTGGTGATTCCAAAATAAGGTCTAAAATCGTGTAGGACGACTAGAAACGCCTAAAAATGAAAAAATAAAAAAAAGTTGAAAAAAAATTTTAAATTGTCGAAATCAAGATTAATGCTCTAAATGTGGTGATTCCAAAATAAGGTCTAAAATCGTCTAGGACGACTAGAAACGCCTTAAAATGAAATAATAAAAAAAGTTAAAAAAAAATTATAAATTGTCCAAATCATAATTATTTTGAAGTAGAGTCAATATAAATGGTATTCCAATTAAAAACCGGTTGAGTTTTCACAGAGATAATCAATATTAATGTTCTTTATGTGGTGATTCCAAAATAAGTTCCAAAATCGTCTAGGACGACTAGAAACGCCTAAAAATGAAAAAAAACAAAAAAAGGTGAAAAAAATTTTAAATTGTCGAAATCATAATTATTTTGAAGTAGAGTCAATATAAATGGTATTCCAATTAAAAACCGGTTGAGTTTTCACAGAGAAAATCAAGTTTAATGCTCTTAATGTGGTGATTCCAAAATAAGGTCTAAAATCGTCTAGGACGACTAGAAACGTCTAAAAAATGAAATAATAAAAAAAGTTAAAAAAAAATTATACATTGTCGAAATCATAATTATTATGAAGTAGAGACAATATAAATGGTATTTCAATTAAAAACTGGTTGAGTTTTCACAGAGAAAATCAAGATTAATGCTCTAAATGTGGTGATTCCAAAATAAGGTCTAAAATCGTCTTATTTTTGAAGTAGAGTCAATATAAATGGTATTTCAATTAAAAATCGGTTGAGTTTTCACAGAGATAATCAATATTAATGCTCTTTATGTGGTGATTCCAAAATAAGGTCCAAAATCGTCTAGGACGACTAGAAACGCCTAAAAATAAAAAAATAAAAAAAATGTGAAAAAATAAAATAAAAGTTGAAAAAAATTTTAAATTGTCGAAATCATAATTATTATGAAGTAGAGTCAATATAAATGGTATTTCAATTAAAAATCGGTTGAGTTTTCACAGAGAAAATCAAGATTAATGCTCTAAATGTGGTGATTCCAAAATAAGGTCTAAAATCGTCTAGGACGACTAAAAACGCCTAAAAAATAAAAAAAATAAAAAAAAGTTGAAAAAAAATTTTTAAAATGTCGAAATCAAGATTAATGCTCTAAATGTGGTGATTCCAAAATAAGGTCTAAAATCGTCTAGGACGACTAGAAACGTCTAAAAATAAAAAAAAGTTGAAAAAAATTTTAAATTGTCGAAATCATAATTATTATGAAGTAGAGTCAATATAAATGGTATTTCAATTAAAAATCGGTTGAGTTTTCACAGAGAAAATCAAGATTAATGCTCTAAATATGGTGATTCCAAAATAAGGTCTAAAATCGTCTAGGACGACTAGAAACGCCTAAAAATGACAAAATGAAAAAAAGTAGAAAAAAAATTTTAAATTGTCGAAATCATAATTATTTTGAAGTAGAGTCAATATAAATGGTATTCCAATTAAAAACCGGTTGAGTTTTCACAGAGATAATCAAGATTAATGCTCTTAATGTGGTGATTCCAAAATAAGGTCTAAAATCGTCTAGGACGACTAGAAACGCCTAAAAATGAAAAAATAAAACCAGTTGAAAAAAAATTTTAAATTGTCGAAATCATAATTATTTTGAAGTTGAGTCAATATAAATGGTATTCCAATTAAAAACCGGTTGAGTTTTTACAGAGAAAATCAAGATTAATGCTTTTAATGTGGTGATTCCAAAATAAGGTACAAAATCGTCTAGAACGACTAGAAACGCCTAAAAATGAAAAAATAAAAACAGGTGAAAAAAATTTTAAATTGTCGAAATCATAATTATTTTGAAGTAGAGTCAATATAAATGGTATTTCAATTAAAAATCGGTTGAGTTTTCACAGAGAAAATCAAGATTAATGCTCTAAATGGACGACTAGAAACGCTTAAAAATTAAAAATAAAAAAAGTTGAACAAAAATTATAAATTGTCGAAATCATAATTATTTTGAAGTTGAGTCAATATAAATGGTATTCCAATTAAAAACCGGTTGAGTTTTTACAGAGAAAATCAAGATTAATGCTTTTAATGTGGTGATTCCAAAATAAGGTACAAAATCGTCTAGAACGACTAGAAACGCCTAAAAATGAAAAAATAAAAACAGGTGAAAAAAATTTTAAATTGTCGAAATCATAATTATTTTGAAGTAGAGTCAATATAAATGGTATTTCAATTAAAAATCGGTTGAGTTTTCACAGAGAAAATCAAGATTAATGCTCTAAATGTGGTGATTCCAAAATAAGGTCCAAAATCGTCTAGGACGACTAGAAACGCTTAAAAATTAAAAAAAAAAAAAGTTGAAAAAAAATTATAAATTGTCCAAATCATAATTATTTTGAAGTAGAGTGAATATAAATGGTATTCCAATTAAAAACCGGTTGAGTTTTCACAGAGAAAATCAAGATTAATGCTCTTAATGTGGTGATTCCAAAATAAGGTCCAAAATCGTCTAGGACGACTAGAAACGCTTAAAAATGAAAAAATAAAAAAATTGAACAAAAATTATAAATTGTCCAAATCATAATTATTTTGAAGTAGAGTCAATATAAATGGTATTCCAATTAAAAACCGGTTGAGTTTTCACAGAGAAAATCAAGACTATTGCTCTAAATGTGTAGGACGACTAGAAACGCCTAAAAATGAAAAAATAAAAAAAGTTTAAAAAAAATTTTAAATTGTCCAAATCATAATTATTTTGAAGTAGAGTCAATATAAATGGTATTTCAATTAAAAATGGTTGAGTTTTCGCAGAGAAAATCAAGATTAATGCTCTAAATGTAGTGATTCCAAAATAAGGTCTAAAATCGTCTGGGACGACTAGAAACGCTTAAAAATTAAAAAAAAATAATAAAAAATTGAACAAAAATTATAAATTGTCGAAATCATAATTATTTTGAAGTAGAGTCAATATAAATGGTATTCCAATTAAAAACCGGTTGAGTTTTCACAGAGATAATCAAGATTAATGCTCTTAATGTAATGATTCCAAAATAAGGTCTAAAATCGTCTAGGACGACTAAAAACGCCTAAAAATGAAAAAATAAAAAAAGTTTAAAAAAAATTTTAAATATTCCAAATCATAATTATTTTGAAGTAGAGTCAATATAAATGGTATTTCAATTAAAAATGGTTGAGTTTTCGCAGAGAAAATCAAGATTAATGCTCTAAATGTAGTGATTCCAAAATAAGGTCAAAAATCGTCTAGGACGACTAGAAACGCCTAAAAATGACAAAATAAAAAAAGTAGAAAAAAAATTTTAAATTGTCAACATCATAATTATTTTGAAGTAGAGTCAATATAAATGGTATTCCAATTAAAAACCGGTTGAGTTTTCACAGAGATAATCAAGATTAATGCTCTTAATGTGGTGATTCCAAAATAAGGTCTAAAATCGTCTAGGACGACTAGAAACGCCTAAAAATGAAAAAATAAAAACAGGTGAAAAAAATTTTAAATTGTCGAAATCATAATTATTTTGAAGTAGAGTCAATATAAATGGTATTTCAATTAAAAATCGGTTGAGTTTTCACAGAGAAAATCAAGATTAATGCTCTAAATGTGGTGATTCCAAAATAAGGTCTAAAATCGTCTGGGACGACTAGAAACGCTTAAAAATTAAAAAAAAATAAAAAAATTGAACAAAAATTATAAATTGTCGAAATCATAATTATTTTGAAGTTGAGTCAATATAATTGGTATTCCAATTAAAAACCGGTTGAGTTTTTACAGAGAAAATCAAGGTTAATGCTTTTAATATGGTGATTCCAAAATAAGGTACAAAATCGTCTAGAACGACTAGAAACGCCTAAAAATGAAAAAATAAAAACAGGTGAAAAAAATTTTAAATTGTCGAAATCATAATTATTTTGAAGTAGAGTCAATATAAATGGTATTCCAATTAAAAACCGGTTAAGTTTTTACAGAGAAAATCAAGATTAATGCTTTTAATATGGTGATTCCAAAATAAGGTACAAAATCGTCTAGAACGACTAGAAACGCCTAAAAATGAAAAAAATAAAAAAAGGTGAAAAAAAATTTTAAATTGTCGAAATCATAATTATTTTGAAGTAGAGTCAATATAAATGGTATTTCAATTAAAAATCGGTTGAGTTTTCACAGAGAAAATCAAGATTAATGCTCTAAATGTGGTGATTCCAAAATAAGGTCTAAAATCGTCTGGGACGACTAGAAACGCTTAAAAATTAAAAAAAAATAAAAAAATTGAACAAAAATTATAAATTGTCGAAATCATAATTATTTTGAAGTAGAGTCAATATAAATGGTATTCCAATTAAAAACCGGTTAAGTTTTCACAGAGAAAATCAAGACTAATGCTCTTAATGTGGTGATTCCAAAATAAGGTCTAAAATCGTCTAGGACGACTAGAAACGCTTAAAAATGAAAAAATAAAAAAATTGAACAAAAATTATAAATTGCCCAAATCATAATTATTTTGAAGTAGAGTCAATATAAATGGTATTCCAATTAAAAACCGGTTGAGTTTTCACAGAGAAAATCAAGACTATTGCTCTAAATGTGATAATAAGAAACTAGAAACGCCTAAAAATGAAAAAATAAAAAAAGTTTAAAAAAAATTTTTAAATTGTCCAAATCATAATTATTTTGAAGTAGAGTCAATATAAATGGTATTTCAATTAAAAATCGGTTGAGTTTTCGCAGAGAAAATCAAGATTAATGCTCTAAATGTAGTGATTCCAAAATAAGGTCTAAAATCGTCTGGGACGACTAGAAACGCTTAAAAATTAAAAAAAAATAAAAAAATTGAACAAAAATTATAAATTGTCGAAATCATAATTATTTTGAAGTAGAGTCAATATAAATGGTATTCCAATTAAAAACCGGTTGAGTTTTCACAGAGATAATCAAGATTAATGCTCTTAATGTAGTGATTCCAAAATAAGGTCTAAAATCGTCTAGGACGACTAAAAACGCCTAAAAATGAAAAAATAAAAAAAGTTAAAAAAAAATTTTAAATTTACCAAATCATAATTATTTTGAAGTAGAGTCAATATAAATGGTATTTCAATTAAAAATCGGTTGAGTTTTCGCAGAGAAAATCAAGATTAATGCTCTAAATGTGGTGATTCCAAAATAAGGTCCAAAATCGTCTAGGACGACTAGAAACGCCTAAAAATGACAAAATAAAAAAAGTAGAAAAAAATTTTAAATTGTCAAAATCATAATTATTTTGAAGTAGAGTCAATATAAATGGTATTCCAATTAAAAACCGGTTGAGTTTTCACAGAGATAATCAAGATTAATGCTCTTAATGTGGTGATTCCAAAATAAGGTCTAAAATCGTCTAGGACGACTAGAAACGCCTAAAAATGAAAAAATAAAAAAGTTGAAAAAAAATTTTAAATTGTCGAAATCATAATTATTTTGAAGTAGAGTCAATATAAATGGTATTCCAATTAAAAACGGTTGAGTTTTCACAGAGATAAAAACAAGATTAATGCTCTTAATGTGGTGATTCCAAAAAAGGTCTAAAATCGTCTAGGACGACTAGAAACGCCTAAAAATGAAAAATAAAAAAATTGAAAAAAAATTATAAATTGTCCAAATCATAATTATTTTGAAGTAGAGTCAATATAAATGGTATTCCAATTAAAAACCGGTTGAGTTTTCACAGAGAAAATCAAGATTAATGCTCTAAATGTGGTGATTCCAAAATAAGGTCTAAAATCGTCTAGGACGACTAGAAACGCCTAAAAAATAAAAAAAATAAAAAAAGTTGAAAAAAATTTTAAATTGTCGAAATCATAATTATTTTGAAGTAGAGTCAATATAAATGGTATTTCAATTAAAAATCGGTTGAGTTTTCACAGAGAAAATCAAGATTAATGCTCTAAATGTGGTGATTCCAAAATAAGGTCTAAAATCGTCTAGGACGACTAGAAACGCCTAAAAATGAAAAAAAAAAAAAGTTGAAAAAAAATTATAAATTGTCGAAATCATAATTATTTTGAAGTAGAGTCAATATAAATGGTATTCCAATTAAAAACCGGTTGAGTTTTCACAGAGAAAATCAAGATTAATGCTCTTAATGTGGTGATTCCAAAATAAGGTCTAAAATCGTCTAGGACGACTAGAAACGCCTAAAAATGAAAAAATAAAAAAAAGTGAAAAAAATTATAAATTGCCCAAATCATAATTATTTTGAAGTAGAGTCAATATAAATGGTATTCCAATTAAAAACCGGTTGAGTTTTCACAGAGAAAACTAAGATTAATGCTCTAAATGTGGTGATTCCAAAATAAGGTCTAAAATCGTCTAGGACGACTAAACACTAGAAACGCCTAAAAATGAAAAAATAAAAAAATTGAAAAAAAAATTATAAATTGTCCAAATCATAATTATTTTGAAGTAGAGTCAATATAAATGGTATTCCAATTAAAAACCGGTTGAGTTTTCACAGAGAAAATCAAGATTAATGCTCTTAATGTGGTGATTCCAAAATAAGGTCTAAAATCGTCTAGGACGACTAGAAACGCCTAAAAATGAAAAATAAAAAAAAAGTTAAAAAAAATTTTAAATTGTCGAAATCATAATTATTTTGAAGTAGAGTCAATATAAATGGTATTTCAATTAAAAATCGGTTGAGTTTCACAGAGAAAATCAAGATTAATGCTCTAAATGTGGTGATTCCAAAATAAGGTCTAAAATCGTCTAGGACGACTAGAAACGCCTAAAAATGAAAAAATAAAAAAAGTTAAAAAAAATTTTAAATTGTCGAAATCATAATTATTTTGAAGTAGAGTCAATATAAATGGTATTCCAATTAAAAACCGGTTGAGTTTTCACAGAGAAAATCAAGATTAATGCTCTTAATGTGGTGATTCCAAAATAAGGTCTAAAATCGTCTAGGACGACTAGAAACGCCTAAAAATGAAAAAAAAAAAAAAATTGAAAAAAATTTTAAATTGTCGAAATCATAATTATTTTGAAGTAGAGTCAATATAAATGGTATTCCAATTAAAAATCGGTTGAGTTTTCACAGAGAAAATCAAGATTAATGCTCTTAATGTGGTGATTCCAAAATAAGGTCTAAAATCGTCTAGGACGACTAGAAACGCCTAAAAATGAAAAAATAAAAAAAAGTTAAAAAAAAAATTATAAATTGTCGAAATCATAATTATTTTGAAGTAGAGTCAATATAAATGGTATTTCAATTAAAAATCGGTTGAGTTTTCACAGAGAAAATCAAGATTAATGCTCTAAATGTGGTGATTCCAAAATAAGGTCTAAAATCGTCTAGGACGACTAGAAACGCCTAAAAAAATAAATGAAAAATAAAAAAAAAATAAGATAAAAAAAAATTATAAATTGTCGAAATCATAATTATTTTGAAGTAGAGTCAATATAAATGGTATTCCAATTAAAAAACCGGTTGAGTTTTCACAGAGAAAATCAAGATTAATGCTCTTAATGTGGTGATTCCAAAATAAGGTCTAAAATCGTCTAGGACGACTAGAAACGCCTAAAAATGAAAAAATAAAAAAAATTTGAAAAAAAATTTTAAATTGTCGAAATCATAATTATTTTGAAGTAGAGTCAATATAAATGGTATTTCAATTAAAAACCGGTTGAGTTTTCACAGAGAAAATCAAGATTAATGCTCTAAATATGGTGATTCCAAAATAAGGTCTAAAATCGTCTAGGACGACTAGAAACACAAAATTAAAAAAAAAATAAAAATAAAAATAAAACAAGTAGGAAAGGCTACAGTCGATCGAGCCGACTGTAAAAGACCCCCGTACTCCCCATAATAATGCGCATTTGTATTTAATTTGAATTAAAATTTTATAACGAAATTTAAAAATTAAAATTTATATGTATATTTTAAATAGATATTTAAAAAAAAAATAAAATTAGCATTGCCAGCATTCGAACCCACGAACCTCAGGCAACGATTTCACATCGCGCCTTAACTCTACCATTCGCACCACGCGCTACTTTCAAGCATGTTCCGCTTATTCGCATTTACATGTTATACATACAAGTACACACTCGTTTGAAACTATGTGTATGCACATATGTATGTATGCGTGCCTAGCACTGGTCGGCACGGCGGCGTCGCAGCGACGCAGCGTCTGCGAGCAGCGCTGACGTCACACAGGCGGCGAAATTGCAGCTAAATTACATAAACTTTTTTGTTAATTGACGGATTTTAACGCCGCTTGGAATATAGTTTGATATGATATTCCTCTCTTCGAATAATTAATTATAAACACTGTACTATTTGACTAAATGCCCTAAATCCTGCAAATTTTGAGCTTGAAATTTTGAAAGTTTTTTAGCTTTTATGAGAAAAGGGGGCGTGGCAGGCCAAAAAAATGGCATTGCATTAAGGCTGTCTCTAGCAACTCTAGCAACCAGAAATGGTGTTCCTAAGTGCCATAGTTACTGAGTTATTGGCCTAAAAAATATATTTTTTTTCGAGATGTGTCTGGTTTTTTGCTCATTGCGGGGGCGGTAAGGGGCGTTGCAAAATTTGAAATAAACTTAACCTGCGTAAGTTAATAACGGACTTTCATTATAAATTTGGTGGCTCTAGCTTTTGTAGTTTAAAAGATCCAGGTGTTCATACGGACGGACGGACAGACGGACAGACGGACAGACGGACATTGCTATATCGACTCGGCTGTTGATGCTGATCAAGAATATATATACTTTTATGGGGTCGGCCACGCCTCCTTCTGCCTGTAACGTACGAAAAAAACCTCTACTCTTTTTAGAGTAAGATTCTAAAAAAAAAAAAAAATTTTAAATTGTCGAAATCATAATTATTTTGAAGTAGAGTCAATATAAATGGTATTCCAATTCAAAACCGGATGAGTTCTCACAGAGATAATCAAGATTAACGCTCTTAATGTAATGATTCCAAAATAAGGTCTAAAATCGTCTAGGACGACTAGAAACGCCTAAAAATGAAAAAATAAAAAAAGTTGAAAAAAAAATTTTAAATTGTCGAAATCATAATTATTTTGAAGTTGAGTCAATATAAATGGTATTCCAATTAAAAACCGGTTGAGTTTTCACAGAGAAAATCAAGATTAATGCTCTTAATGTGGTGATTCCAAAATAAGGTCTAAAATCGTCTAGGACGACTAGAAACGCCTAAAAATTAAAAAATAAAAAAAGTTGAAAAAAAATTATAAATTGTCGCAATCATAATTATTTTGAAGTAGAGTCAATATAAATGGTATTCCAATTAAAAACCGGTTGAGTTTGCACAGAGAAAATCAAGTTTAATGCTCTTAATGTGGTGATTCCAAAATAAGGTCTAAAATCGTCTAGGACGACTAGAAACGCCTAAAAATGAAATAATAAAAAAAGTTTAAAAAAAATTATAAATTGTCCAAATCATAATTATTATGAAGTAGAGTCAATATAAATGGTATTCCAATTAAAAACCGGTTGAGTTTGCACAGAGAAAACCAAGATTAATGCTCTAAATGTGGTGATTCCAAAATAAGGTCTAAAATCGTCTAGGACGACTAGAAACGCCTAAAAATTAAAAAAAAAAAAAAAAATTGAAAAAAAATTATAAATTGTCGAAATCATAATTATTTTGAAGTAGAGTCAATATAAATGGTATTTCAATTAAAAATCGGTTGAGTTTTCACAGAGATAATCAATATTAATGCTCTTTATGTGGTGATTCCAAAATAAGGTCCAAAATCGTCTAGGACGACTAGAAACGCCTAAAAATGAAAAAAACAAAAAAAGTTAAAAAAAAATTATAAATTGTCCAAATCATAATTATTTTGAAGTAGAGTCAATATAAATGGTATTCCAATAAAAAACCGGTTGAGTTTTCACAGAGAAAATCAAGATTAATGCTCTTAATGTGGTGATTCCAAAATAAGGTCTAAAATCGTCTAGGACGACTAGAAACGCCTAAAAATGAAAAAATAAAAAAAGTTGAAAAAAAATTTTAAATTGTCGAAATCATAATTATTTTGAAGTAGAGTCAATATAAATGGTATTTCAATTAAAAATCGGTTGAGTTTTCACAGAGAAAATCAAGATTAATGCTCTTTATGTGGTGATTCCAAAATAAGGTCCAAAATCGTCTAGGACGACTAGAAACGCCTAAAAAATGAAAAAAAAAAAAAAATGTGAAAAAAAATTTTAAATTGTCGAAATCATAATTATTTTGAAGTAGAGTCAATATAAATGGTATTCCAATTAAAAATCGGTTGAGTTTTCACAGAGAAAATCAAGATTAATGCTCTAAATGTGGTGATTCCAAAATAAGGTCTAAAATCGTCTAGGACGACTAGAAACGCCTAAAAATGAAAAAATAAAAAAAAGTTGAAAAAAAATTTTAAATTGTCGAAATCATAGATTAATTTGAAGTGAGTCAATATAAATGGTATTCCAATAAAAACCGGTTGAGTTTTCACAGAAAAATCAAGATTAATGCTCTTAATGTGATTCCAAAATAAGGTCTAAAATCGTCTAGGACGACTAGAAACGCCTCAAAAATGAAAAAATAAAAAAAGTTAAAAAAAAATTATAAATTGTCCAAATCATAATTATTTTGAAGTAGAGTCAATATAAATGGTATTTCAATTAAAAATCGGTTGAGTTTTCACAGAGATAATCAATATTAATGCTCTTTAATGTGGTGATTCCAAAATAAGGTCTAAAATCGTCTAGGACGACTAGAAACGCCTAAAAATGAAAAAAATAAAAAAGTTGAAAAAAAATTATAAATTGTCGAAATCATAATTATTTTGAAGTAGAGTCAATATAAATGGTATTCCAATTAAAAACCGGTGATTCACAAAAATAAAAATAAGGTGCCAAAATTGGTCTAGGACGACTAGAAACGCCTAAAAAATGAAAAAAATAAAAAAAAAGTTGAAAAAAAATTTTAAATTGTCGAAATCATAATTATTTTGAAGTAGAGTCAATATAAATGGTATTCCAATTAAAAACCGGTTGAGTTTACACAGAGAAAATCAAGATTAATGCTCTTTATGTGGTGATTCCAAAATAAGGTCCAAAATCGTCTAGGACGACTAGAAACGCCTAAAAATGAAAAAAAAAAAAAAGTTGAAAAAAAATTTTAAATTGTCGAAATCATAATTATTTTGAAGTAGAGTCAATATAAATGGTATTTCAATTAAAAACCGGTTGAGTTTGCACAGAGAAAATCAAGATTAATGCTCTTAATGTGGTGATTCCAAAATAAGGTCTAAAATCGTCTAGGACGACTAGAAACGCCTAAAAAAAAAATAAAAAAAGTTAAAAAAATTTTAAATTGTCGAAATCATAATTATTTTGAAGTAGAGTCAATATAAATGGTATTCCAATTAAAAACCGGTTGAGTTTGCACAGAGAAAATCAAGTTTAATGCTCTTAATGTGGTGATTCCAAAATAAGGTCCAAAATCGTCTAGGACGACTAGAAACGCCTAAAAAATTAAAAAAAAAAAAAAAGTTGAAAAAAATTTTAAATTGTCGAAATCATAATTATTTTGAAGTAGAGTCAATATAAATGGTATTTCAATTAAAAACCGGTTGAGTTTTCACAGAGAAAATCAAGATTAATGCTCTAAATGTGGTGATTCCAAAATAAGGTCTAAAACTTGGTCGACTAGAAACGCTAAACCCAAAATGAAATAATAAAAAAATTAAAAAAATTTATAAATTGTCCAAATCATAATTATTTTGAAGTAGAGTCAATATAAATGGTATTCCAATTAAAAACCGGTTGAGTTTGCACAGAGAAAATCAAGTTTAATGCTCTTAATGTGGTGATTCCAAAATAAGGTCCAAAATCGTTAAAATAGAAAGAAAAAAAAAAAAAAAAAATTAAAAAAAAGTTAAAAAAATTATAAATTGTCCAAATCATAATTATTTTGAAGTAGAGTCAATATAAATGGTACAATTCCAATTAAAAAACCGGTTGAGTTTGCACAGAGAAAATCAAGATTTTCTTTGTGGTGATTCCAAAATAAGGTCTAAAATCGTCTAGGACGACTAGAAACGCCTAAAAATGAAAAAATAAAAAAAAAGTTGACAAAAAATTTTAAATTGTCGAAATCATAATTATTATGAAGTAGAGTCAATATAAATGGTATTTCAATTAAAAACCGGTTGAGTTTTCACAGAGAAAATCAAGATTAATGCTCTAAATATGGTGATTCCAAAATAAGGTCTAAAATCGTCTAGGACGACTAGAAACACCTAAAAATTACAAAATAAAACAAGTAGGAAAGGCTACAGTCGATCGAGCCGACTGTAAAAGACCCCCGTAATCCCATAATAATGCGCATTTGTATTTAATTTGAATTAAAATTTTATAACGAAATTTAAAAATTAAAATTTATATGTATATTTTAAATAGATATTAAAAAAATAAATAAAATTAGCATTGCCAGCATTCGAACCCACGAACCTCAGGCAATGATTTCACATCTCGCCTTAACTCTACCATTCGCACCACGCGCTACTTTCAAGCATGTTCCGCTTATTCGCATTTACATGTTATACATACAAGTACACACTCGTTTGAAACTATGTGTATGCACATATGTATGTATGCGTGCCTAGCACTGGTCGGCACGGCGGCGTCGCAGCGACGCAGCGTCTGCGAGCAGCGGCGTAGCGTCTGCAAGCAGCGCTGACGTCACACAGGCGGCGAAATTGCAGCCAAATTACATAAACTTTCTAACCTAATAACTTTTTTTGTTAATTGACGGATTTTAACGCCGCTTGGAATATAGTTTGATATGATATTCCTCTCTTCGAATAATTAATTATAAACACTGTACTATTTGACTAAATGCCCTAAATCCTGCAAATTTTTAGCTTTTATGAGAAAAGGGGGCGTGGCAGGCCAAAAAAATGGCATTGCATTAAGGCTGTCTCTAGCAACTCTAGCAACCAGAAAGGTGTTCCTAAGTGCCATAGTTACAGAGTTATTGGCCTAAAACTATATTTTTTTCGAGATGT
>JAECXC010000167.1:0-33493 GCA_018152125.1 Drosophila dunni | reverse complement strand
ATTCCAAAATAAGGTCCAAATCGTCTGGATTGACTAGAAACGCCTTAAACTGGAAAAACAAAAAAATGAAAAAAATTTTAAATTGTCAAGAAATCATAATTATTTTAAAAGTAGAGTAAATATAAATGGTATTCCAATAAAAAATCGGTTGAGTTTTCACAGATAAAATCAAGATCAAAACTTAAAATGTGGGGATTCCAAATTAAGGTCCAAAATAGTCTAGAATGACTAGAAACACATAAAAATGGAAAAACAAATAAAAAGGAAAAAAAAATTTTAAATTGTCGAAATCATAATTATAATCAAGATCAAAGCTTGAAATGTGAGTGAATCAAAATAATGTCCAAAATCGTCTAGAATGACTAAAAGCGCTAAAATGAAAAACAAAAAAAATTTGAAAAACATTTTTAAATTGTCGAAATCATAATTATTTTGAACTGTAGAGTAAATATAAATGGTATTCCAATTAAAAATCAGTTGAGGTCACTACAGAAAATCAAGATCAAAGCTCGAAATGTGGTGATTCCAAAATAAGGTGTAAAAATCGTGTAGGATGACTGAAACATAAAAATGGAAAAACAAAAAAGGAAAATAAGGGTGAAATTGTCGAAATCATTTTTTTAATTACTTAAATCAAGATCAAAGCTTGAAAAGTGGTGATTCCAAAATAGGGTCAACAATGGTCTAGGACGACTGGAAACGCCTAAAAATGGAAAAAAAAAAAAAGTTGAAAAAAATTTTAAATTGTCGAAATCATAATTATTTTGAAGTAGAGTAAATATAAATGGTATTCCAATTAAAAATCGGTTGAGTTTTCACAGAGAAAATCAAGATCAAAACTTGAAATGTGGTGATTCCAAAATAAGGTCCAAAATCGTCTAGAACGACTAGAAACGCCTAAAAATGGAAAAAACAAAAAAGGTTAAAAAAATATTTTAAATTGTCGAAATCATAATTATTTTGAAGTAGAGTCAATATAAATGGTATTCCAATTAAAAACGTCGGTTGAGTTTTCACAGAGAAAATCAAGATCAAAGCTTGAAATGTGGTGATTCCAAAATAAGGTCAAAAATCGTCTAGAACTACTAGAACGCCTAAAAATGGAAAAACATAAGAAGTTGAAAAAAATTTTAAATTGTCGAAATCATAATTATTTTAAAGTAAAGTCAATATAAATGGTATTCCAATTAAAAATCGGTTGAGTTTTCACAGAGAAATCAAAGATCAAAGCTTTGAAATGTGGTGATTCCAAAATAAGGTCCAAAATCGTCTAGAACGACTAGGAAACGCCTAAAAATGGAAAAAAAAAAAAGTTGAAAAAAAATTTTAAATTGTCGAAATCATAATTATTTTGAAGTAGAGTAAATATAAATGGTATTCCAATTAAAAATCGGTTGAGTTTTCACAGAGAAAATCAAGATCAAAGCTTGAAATGTGGTGATTCCAAAATAAGGTCCAAAATCGTCTAGAACGACTAGAAAACGCCAAAAAATGGAAAAACAAAAAAAGAAAAAAAATTTTAAATTGTCGAAATCATAATTATTTTAAAGTAGAGTAATATAAATGGTATTCAATTAAAAATGTTGAGTTTTCACAGAAAATCAAGATCAAAGCTTGAAATGTGGTGATTCCAAAATAAGGTCCAAAATCGTCCAGAAACTAGAAACCAAAGAAAAACAAAAAAAAAAAATTTAATTCGAAATCATAATTATTAAAATCAAAGATCAAAACTTGAAATGTGGTGATTCCAAAATAAGGTCCAAAATCGTCTAGAACGACTAGAAACGCCTAAAAATGGAAAAAAACAAAAAAGGAAAAAAAATTTTAAAATTGTCGAAATCATAATTATTTTGAAGTAGAGTCAATATAAATGGTATTCCAATTAAAAATCGGTTGAGTTTTCACAGAGAAAATCAAGATCAAAGCTTAAAATGTGGTGATTCCAAAATAAGGTCCAAAATCGTCTAGAACGACTAGAAACGCTAAAAATGAAAAACAAAAAAAGGAAAAAAAAATTTTAAATTGTCGAAATCATAATTATTTAAGCAAGATAAAGCTTAAAATGAATTGGTATTCCAAAATAAGGTTCAAAATCGTCTAGAACGACTAGAAACGCCTAAAAATGGAAAAACAAAGTTTAAAAAACATTTGTAAATGTCGAAATCAAGTATTTTAATAGAGTAAATATAAATGGTATTAATTAAATTTTTAATTTCGAAATTAATCAAATCAAAGCTGATGTGTGATTCCAAATAGGTAAATCTTGAATTAAAAATCGGTTGAGTTTTCACAGAAAAAATCAAGATCAAAACTTAAAATGTGGTGATTCCAAAATAAGGTCCAAAATCGTCTAGAAGTGTAGAAACCCCCTAAAAATGGAAAAACAAAAAAGGAAAAAAATTTTAAATTGTCGAAATCATAATTATTTTGAAGTAGAGTAAATATAAATGGTATTCCAATTAAAAATCGGTTGAGTTTTCACAGAGAAAATCAAGATCAAAGCTTGAAATGTGGTGATTCCAAAATAAGGTCTAAAATCGTCTAGAACGACTAGAAACGCCTAAAAATGAAAAAAACAAAAAAGGTTAAAAAAAATTTTAAATTGTCGAAATCATAATTATTTTGAAGTAGAGTCAATATAAATGGTATTCCAATTAAAAATCGGTTGAGTTTTCACAGAGAATATCAAGATCAAAGCTTGAAATGTGGTGATTCTAAAATAAGGTCTAAAATCGTCTAGAACGACTAGAAACGGCTAAAAATGAAAAACCCGAATAAAAGTTGAAAAAAAATTTAAATTGTCGAAATCATAATTATTTTAAAGTAGAGTAAATATAAATGGTATTCCAATTAAAAAATCGGTTGAGTTTTCACAGAAAAATCAAGATCAAACTTAAAATGTGGTGATTCCAAAATTGAAAATTGGTTATTCCAAAATAAGGTCCAAAATCGTCTAGAACGACTAGAAACGCCTAAAAATGAAAAAAAAAAAAAGTTGAAAAAAAATTTTAAATTGTCGAAATCATAATTATTTTGAAGTAGAGTCAATATAAATGGTATTCCAATTAAAAATCGGTTGAGTTTTCACAGAGAAAATCAAGATCAAAGCTTGAAATGTGGTGATTCCAAAATAAGGTCCAAAATCGTCTAGAACGACTAGAAACGCCTAAAAATGGAAAAAAACAAAAAAGTTGAAAAAACATTTTAAATTGTCGAAATCATAATTATTTTGAAGTAGAGTAAATATAAATGGTATTCCAATTAAAAATCGGTTGAGTTTTCACAGAGAAAATCAAGATCAAAGCTTGAAATGTGGTGATTCCAAAATAAGGTCCAAAATAGTCTAGAATGACTAGAAACGCCTAAAACTGGAAAAACAAAAAAAGTTGAAAAACATTTTAAATTGTCGAAATCATAATTATTTTGAAGTAGAGTAAATATAAATGGTATTCCAATTAAAAATCGGTTGAGTTTTCACAGAGAAAATCAAGATCAAAGCTTAAAATGTGGTGATTCCAAAATAAGGTCCAAAATCGTCTAGAACGACTAGAAACAAAAAAAAAACAAATTAAAATAAATAACAAACAAGAATTTTGAAAAAAAAAAATTTTCAATTCAAAATCATAATTTTAAATCAAGATCAAGATAAAGCTTGAAATGTGGTGATTCCAAAATAAGGTCCAAAATCGTCTAGAACGACTAGAAATGCCTAAAAATGGAAAAAACAAAAAAAGTAGAAAAAAAATTTTAAATTGTCGAAATCATAATTATTTTGAAGTAGAGTCAATATAAATGGTATTCCAATTAAAAATCGGTTGAGTTTTCACAGAGAAAATCAAAGATCAAAGCTTGAAATGTGGTGATTCCAAAATAAGGTCCAAAAATCGTCTAGGAATGACTAGAAACGCCTAAAAAAAAAAAAAACAAAAAAAAAAAAATTTTAAATTGTCGAAATCATAATTATTTTGAAGTAGAGTCAATATAAATGGTATTCCAATAAAAATCGGTTGAGTTTTCACAGAGAAAAAAAAGATCAAAACTTGAAATGTGGTGATTCCAAAATAAGGTCCAAAATCGTCTAGAACGACTAGAAACGCCTAAAAATGGAAAAACATAAAAAGTTAAAAAAAATTTTAAATTGTCGAAATCATAATTATTTTAAAGTAGAGTAAATATAAATGGTATTCCAATTAAAAATCGGTTGAGTTTTCACAGAGAAAATCAAGATCAAAGCTTGAAATGTGGTGATTCCAAAATAAGGTCCAAAATCGTCTAGAACGACTAGAAACGCCTAAAAATGGAAAAACAAAAAAGTTGAAAAAAATTTTTAAATTGTCGAAATCATAATTATTTTGAAGTAGAGTCAATATAAATGGTATTCCAATTAAAAATCGGTTGAGTTTTCACAGAGAAAAAAAGATCAAAGCTTGAAATGTGGTGATTCCAAAATAAGGTCCAAAATCGTCTAGAACGACTAGAAACGCCTAAAAATGGAAAAACCAAAAAAAGTGAAAAAAAATTTTAAATTGTCGAAATCATAATTATTTTGAAGTAGAGTAAATATAAATGGTATTCCAAATAAAAATCGGTTGAGTTTTCACAGAAAAAATCAAGATCAAAGCTTGAAATGTGGTGATTCCAAAATAAGGTCCAAAATCGTCTAGAACGACTAGAAACGCCTAAAAATGGAAAACAAAAACAGTTAAAAAAATTTTAAATTGTCGAAATCATAATTATTTTGAAGTAGAGTAAATATAAATGGTATTCCAATTAAAAATCGGTTGAGTTTTCACAGAGAAAATCAAGATCAAAAGCTTGAAATGTGGTGATTCCAAAATAAGGTCCAAAATCGTCTAGAACGACTAGAAACGCCTAAAAATGGAAAAAACAAAAAAAGGAAAAAAAATTTTAAATTGTCGAAATCATAATTATTTTGAAAGTCAAGATAAAAGCTATTAAATGTGGTTGAGTTTTCACAGAGAAAATCAAGATCAAAGCTTAAATTGTCCAAAATAAGGTCCAAAATCGTCTAGAACGACTAGAAACGCCTAAAAATGGAAAAACAAAAAAAAGAAAAAAAAATTTTAAATTGTCGAAATCATAATTATTTTGAAGTAGAGTCAATATAAATGGTATTCCAATTAAAAATCGGTTGAGTTTTCACAGAGAAAATCAAGATCAAAGCTTGAAATGTGGTGATTCCAAAATAAGTTCCAAAATCGTCTAGAACGACTAGAAACGCCTAAAAATGGAAAAACAAAAAAGTTAAAAAAAATTTTAAATTGTCGAAATCATAATTATTTTGAAGTAGAGTAAATATAAATGGTATTCCAATTAAAAATCGGTTGAGTTTTCACAGAGAAAATCAAGATCAAAGCTTGAAATGTGGTGATTCCAAAATAAGGTCCAAAATCGTCTAGAACGACTAGAAATGCCTAAAAATGGAACAAAACGAAAAAAGGAAAAAAAATTTTAAATTGTCGAAATCATAATTATTTTGAAGTAGAGTAAATATAAATGGTATTCCAATTAAAAATCGGTTGAGTTTTCATAGAGAAAATCAAGATCAAAGCTTGAAATGTGGTGATTCCAAAATTAGGTCCAAAATCGTCTAGAACGACTAGAAATGCCTAAAAATGGAATAAAACAAAAAAGGAAAAAAAATTTTAAATTGTCGAAATCATAATTATTTTGAAGTAGAGTAAATATAAATGGTATTCCAATTAAAAATCGGTTGAATTTTCACAGAGAAAATAAAGATCAAAGCTTGAAATGTGGTGATTCCAATAAAAGGTCCAAAATCGTCTTAAACGACTAGAAACGCCTAAAAATTAAAAAACAAAATAAAGTTAAAAAAAAATTTTAAATTGTCGAAATCATAATTATTTTGAAGTAGAGTAAATATAAATGGTATTCCAATTAAAAATCGGTTGAGTTTTCACAGAGAAAATCAAGATCAAAACTTAAAATGTGGTGATTCCAAAATAAGGTCTAAAATCGTCTAGAACGACTAGAAACGCAAAAAATGGAAAAACAAAAAAAGAAAAAAATTTTAAATTGTCGAAATCATAATTATTTTAAAGTCAAGAGTCAATATAAATGGTATTCCAATTAAAATGTCGGTTATTTTCAAAGAATAATCAAGATCAAAGCTTGAAATGTGGTGATTCCAATAAAAGGTCCAAAATCGTCTTAAACGACTAGAAACGCCTAAAAATTAAAAAACAAAATAAAGTTGAAAAAAATTGTATATTGGCGAAATCATAATTATTTTGAAGTAGAGTAAATATAAATGGGATTCCAATTAAAAATCGGTTGAGTTTTCACAGAAAAATCAAGATCAAAGCTTGAAATGTGGTGATTCCAAAATAAGGTCCAAAATCGTCTAGAACGACTAGAAACGCCTAAAAATGGAAAAACAAAAAAGGTTAAAAAAATTTTTAAATTGTCGAAATCATAATTATTTTGAAGTAGAGTCAATATAAATGGTATTCCAATTAAAAGTCGGTTGAGTTTTCACAGAGAAAATCAAGATCTAAGCTTTAAATGTGGTGGTTCAAAAATATGGCAAAAATCCTCTAGAACGACTAGAAATGCCTAAAAATGGAAAAACAAAAAAATTGAAAAAAATTTTAAATTGTCCGAATAATAATTATTTTGAAGTAGAGTCAATATAAATGGTATTCCAATTAAAAATCGGTTGAGTTTTCACAGAGAAAATCAAGATCAAAGCTTGAAATGTGGTGATTCCAAAATAAGGTCCAAAATCGTCTAGAACGACTAGAAACGCAAAAATGGAAAAACAAAAAAAAAAAAAAAAAAATTTTAAATTGTCGAAATCATAATTATAAATCAAGATCAAAGCTTGAAATGTGGTGATTCCAAAAAATAAGGTCAAAACTCGTAAAAAATCGTCTAGAACTAAAACCCTAAAAATGGAAAAAACAAAAAAGTTGAAAAAAATTTTTAAATTGTCGAAATCATAATTATTTTGAAGTAGAGTAAATATAAATGGTATTCCAATTAAAAATCGGTTGAGTTTTCACAGAGAAAATCAAGATCAAAGCTTGAAATGTGGTGATTCCAAAATAAGGTCCAAAATCGTCTAGAACGACTAGAAACGCCTAAAAATGGAAAAACAAAAAAGTTAAAAAATTTTAAATTGTCGAAATCATAATTATTTTGAAGTAGAGTAAATATAAATGGTATTCCAATTAAAAATCGGTTGAGTTTTCACAGAGAAAATCAAGATCAAAGCTTGAAATGTGGTGATTCCAAAATAAGGTCCAAAATCGTCTAGAACGACTAGAAACGCCTAAAAATGGAAAAACAAAAAAGGAAAAAAAATTTTAAATTGTCGAAATCATAATTATTTTGAAGTAGAGTAAATATAAATGGTATTCCAATTAAAAATCGGTTGAGTTTTCACAGAGAAAATCAAGATCAAAGCTTGAAATGTGGTGATTCCAAAATAAGGTCCAAAATCGTCTAGAACGACTAGAAACGCCTAAAAATGGAAAAACAAAAAAGTGAAAAAAAATTTTAAATTGTCGAAATCATAATTATTTTGAAGTAGAGTAAATATAAATGGTATTCCAATTAAAAATCGGTTAAAAATTAAAATCGAAAAAAAAAAAAAAAAAAAAAAATTTTAATTTTCGAAATATAATTAAAATCAAGATCAAAGCTTGAAATGTGGTGATTCCAAAATAAGGTCCAAAATCGTCTAGAACGACTAGAAACGCCTAAAAATGGAAAAAACAAAAAAAGAGAAAAAAATTTTAAATTGTCGAAATCATAATTATTTTGAAGTAGAGTAAATATAAATGGTATTCCAATTAAAAATCGGTTGAGTTTTCACAGAGAAAATCAAGATCAAAGCTTAAAATGTGGTGATTCCAAAATAAGGTCCAAAATCGTCTAGAACGACTAGAAACGCCTAAAAAACGAAAAAGAAAAAAATTTTAAATTTAAATCATAATTATTTTGAAGTAAAATATAAATGGTATTCCAATTAAAAATCGGTTGAGTTTTCAAAAGAGAAAATCAAGATCAAAGCTTGAAATGTGGTGATTCCAAAATAAGGTCCAAAATCGTCTAGAACGACTAGAAACGCCTAAAAATGGAAAAACAAAAAAAGTTAAAAAAAATTTTAAATTGTCGAAATCATAATAATTTATAAATCAAGATCAAAGCTTGAAATGTGGTGATTCCAAAATAAGGTCCAAAATCGTCTAGAACGACTAGAAACGCCTAAAAATGGAAAAACAAAAAAAAAAAAAAATTTTAAATTGTCGAAATCATAATTATTTTGAAGTAGAGTAAATATAAATGGTATTCCAATTAAAAATCGGTTGAGTTTTCACAGAGAAAATCAAGATCAAAGCTTAAAATGTGGTGATTCCAAAATAAGGTCCAAAATCGTCTAGAACGACTAGAAACGCCTAAAAATGGAAAAACAAAAAAAGTTAAAAAAAATTTTAAATTGTCGAAATCATAATTATTTTGAAGTAGAGTAAATATAAATGGTATTCCAATTAAAAATCGGTTGAGTTTTCACAGAGAAAATCAAGATCAAAGCTTGAAATGTGGTGATTCCAAAATAAGGTCCAAAATCGTCTAGAACGACTAGAAACGCCTAAAAATGGAAAAATAAAAAAAGGAAAAAATTTTAAATTGTCGAAATCATAATTATTTTGAAGTAGAGTAAATATAAATGGTATTCCAATTAAAAATCGGTTGAGTTTTCACAGAAAAATCAAGATCAAAGCTTGAAATGTGGTGATTCCAAAATAAGGTCAAAAATCGTCTAGAACGACTAGAAATGCCTAAAAATGGAAAAATAAAACAAAAAAAAAAAGGAAAAAAATTTTAAATTGTCGAAATCATAATTATTTTGAAGTAGAGTAAATATAAATGGTATTCCAATTAAAAATCGGTTGAGTTTTCACAGAGAAAATCAAGATCAAAGCTTGAAATGTGGTGATTCCAAAATAAGGTCCAAAATCGTCTAGAACGACTAGAAACGCCTAAAAATGGAAAAAAAAAAAAAAAAAAATTTAAAAAAATTTTAAATTGTCGAAATCATAATTATTTTGAAGTAGAGTAAATATAAATGGTATTCCAATTAAAAATCGGTTGAGTTTTCACAGAGAAAATCAAGATCAAAGCTTGAAATGTGGTGATTCCAAAATAAGGTCCAAAATCGTCTAGAACGACTAGAAACGCCTAAAAATGGAAAAAAAAAAAAAAAGTTGAAAAAAAAATTTTAAATTGTCGAAATCATAATTATTTTGAAGTAGAGTAAATATAAATGGTATTCCAATTAAAAATCGGTTGAGTTTTCACAGAGAAAATCAAGATCAAAGCTTGAAATGTGGTGATTCCAAAATAAGGTCCAAAATCGTCTAGAACGACTAGAAACGCCTAAAAATGGAAAAAACAAAAAAAGTGAAAAAAAATTTTAAATTGTCGAAATCATAATTATTTTGAAGTAGAGTAAATATAAATGGTATTCCAATTAAAAATCGGTTGAGTTTTCACAGAGAAAATCAAGATCAAAGCTTGAAATGTGGTGATTCCAAAATAAGGTCCAAAATCGTCTAGAACGACTAGAAACGCCTAAAAATGAAAAAACAAAAAAAGAAAAAATTTAAAAATTTAAATTGTCGAAATCATAATTATTTTAAAGTAGAGTAAATATAAATGGTATTCCAATTAAAAATCGGTTGAGTTTTCACAGAGAAAATCAAGATCAAAGCTTGAAAATGTGGTGATTCCAAAATAAGGTCCAAAATCGTCTAGAACGACTAGAAACGCCTAAAAATGGAAAAAAAAAAAGTTGAAAAAAATTTTAAATTGTCGAAATCATAATTATTTTGAAGTAGAGTAAATATAAATGGTATTCCAATTAAAAATCGGTTGAGTTTTCACAGAGAAAATCAAGATCAAAGCTTGAAATGTGGTGATTCCAAAATAAGGTCCAAAATCGTCTAGAACGACTAGAAACGCAAAAAAACAAAAAAAGGAAAAAAAAATTTTAAATTGTCGAAATCATAATTATTTTGAAGTAGAGTCAATTTAAATGGTATTCCAAATAAAAATCGGTTGAGTTTTCACAGAAAAATCAAGATCAAAGCTGGAAATGTGGCGATTCCAAAATAAGGTCTAAAATCGTCTAGAACGACTAGAAACGCCTAAAAATGGAAAAAACAAAAAAAGGAAAAAAAATTTTAAATTGTCGAAATCATAATTATTTTGAAGTAGAGTCAATATAAATGGTATTCCAATTAAAAATCGGTTGAGTTTTCACAGAGAAAATCAAGATCAAAGCTTGAAATGTGGTGATTCCAAAATAAGGTCCAAAATCGTCTAGAACGACTAGAAACGCAAAAATGGAAAAAAAAAAAAGTTGAAAAAAATTTTAAATTGTCGAAATCATAATTATTTTAAAGTAGAGTAAATATAAATGTATTCAATAAAAATCGGTTGAGTTTTCACAGAAAAATCAAGATCAAAGCTGGAAATGTGGCGATTCCAAAATAAGGTCTAAAATCGTCTAGAACGACTAGAAACGCCTAAAAATGGAAAAAACAAAAAAAAAGGAAAAAAATTTTAAATTGTCGAAATCATAATTATTTTGAAGTAGAGTAAATATAAATGGTATTCCAATTAAAAATCGGTTGAGTTTTCACAGAGAAAATCAAGATCAAAGCTTGAAATGTGGTGATTCCAAAATAAGGTCCAAAATCGTCTAGAACGACTAGAAACGCCTAAAAATGGAAAAAAAAAAAAAAGTTAAAAAAAATTTTAAATTGTCGAAATCATAATTATTTTAAAGTAGAGTAAATATAAATGGTATTCCAATTAAAAATCGGTTGAGTTTTCACAGAGAAAATCAAGATCAAAGCTTGAAATGTGGTGATTCCAAAATAAGGTCCAAAATCGTCTAGAACGACTAGAAACGCAAAAAAACAAAAATAGGAAAAAAAAATTTTAAATTGTCGAAATCATAATTATAAATCAAGATCAAAGCTTGAAATGTGGTGATTCCAAAATAAGGTCCAAAATCGTCTAGAACGACTAGAAACGCCTAAAAATGGTAAAAAATATAAACAGTTAAAAAAAATTTTAAATTGTCGAAATCATAATTATTTTAAAGTAGAGTAAATATAAATGGTATTCCAATTAAAAATCGGTTGAGTTTTCACAGAGAAAATTAAGATCAAAGCTTAAAATGTGGTGATTCCAAAATAAGGTCCAAAATCGTCTAGAACGACTAGAAACGCCTAAAAATGGAAAAACAAAAAAGTTGAAAAAATTTTAAATTGTCGAAATCATAATTATTTTGAAGAGAGTAAATGGTATTCCAATTAAAAATCGGTTGAGTTTTAAACAAGATCAAGAAAGACCCAAAACAAAAAAGTAAAAAATTTAAATGTCGAAATCATAATTTTTTAAGTAGAGTAAATATAAATGGTATTCCAATTAAAAATCGGTTGAGTTTTTACAGAGAAAATCAAGATCAAAGCTTAAAATGTGGTGATTCCAAAATAAGGTCCAAAATCGTCTAGAACGACTAGAAACGCCTAAAAATGGAAAAACAAAAAAGTTGAAAAAAATTTTAAATTGTCGAAATCATAATTATTTTGAAGTAGAGTAAATATAAATGGTATTCCAATTAAAAATCGGTTGAGTTTTCACAGAGAAAATCAAGATCAAAGCTTGAAATGTGGTGATTCCAAAATAAGGTCAAAAATCGTCTAGAACGACTAGAAACGCCTAAAAATGGAAAAACAAAAAAAAGTTGAAAAAAATTTTAAATTGTCGAAATCATAATTATTTTGAAGTAGAGTAAATATAAATGGTATTCCAATTAAAAATCGGTTGAGTTTTCACAGAGAAAATCAAGATCAAAGCTTGAAATGTGGTGATTCCAAAATAAGGTCCAAAATCGTCTAGAACGACTAGAAACGCCTAAAAATGGGAAAAACAAAAAAAAGTTGAAAACATTTTATATTGTCGAAATCATAATTATTTTTAAAGTAGAGTAAATATAAATGGTATTCCAATTAAAAATCGGTTGAGTTTTCACAGAGAAAATCAAGATCAAAGCTTGAAATGTGGTGATTCCAAAATAAGGTCAAAAATCGTCTAGAACGACTAGAAACGCCTAAAAATGGAAAAACAAAAAAGTTGAAAAAATTTTTAAATTGTCGAAATCATAATTATTTTGAAGTAGAGTAAATATAAATGGTATTCCAATTAAAAATCGGTTGAGTTTTCACAGAGAAAATCAAGATCAAAGCTTGAAATGTGGTGATTCCAAAATAAGGTCAAAATCGTCTAGAACGACTAGAAACGCCTAAAAATGGAAAAACAAAAAAGTTGAAAAAAAATTTTAAATTGTCGAAATCATAATTATTTTGAAGTAGAGTAAATATAAATGGTATTCCAATTAAAAATCGGTTGAGTTTTCACAGAGAAAATCAAGATCAAAGCTTGAAATGTGGTGATTCCAAAATAAGGTCCAAAATCGTCTAGAACGACTAGAAACGCCTAAAAATGGAAAAACAAAAAAAGTAAAAAAAATGTTAAATTGTCGAAATCATAATTATTTTAAAGTAGAGTAAATATAAATGGTATTCCAACTAAAAAACGGTTGAGTTTTCACAGAGAAAATCAAGATCAAAGCTTTAAATGTGGTGATTCCAAAATAAGGTCTAAAATCGTCTAGAACTACTAGAAACGCAAAAAATGGAAAAAAAAAAAAATTGAAAAAAAATTTTTAAATTGTCGAAATCATAATTATTGTAATAAATATATAATTGGTTTTCCCTTAAATAATTCGTTGAGTTTTCACAGAGAAAATCAAGATCAAAGCTTGAAATGTGGTGATTCCAAAATAAGGTCCAAAATCGTCTAGAACGACTAGAAACGCCTAAAAATGGAAAAACAAAAAAATTAAAAAAATTTTTAAATTGTCGAAATCATAATTATTTTAAAAGTAGAGTAAATATAAATGGTATTCCAATTAAAAATCGGTTGAGTTTTCACAGAGAAAATCAAGATCAAAGCTTGAAATGTGGTGATTCCAAAATAAGGTCCAAAATCGTCTAGAACGACTAGAAACGCCTAAAAATGGAAAAACAAAAAAAGTTGAAAAAAATTTTAAATTGTCGAAATCATAATTATTTTGAAGTAGAGTAAATATAAATGGTATTCCAATTAAAAATCGGTTGAGTTTTCACAGAGAAAATCAAGATCAAAGCTTGAAATGTGGTGATTCCAAAATAAGGTCCAAAATCGTCTAGAACGACTAGAAACGCCTAAAAATGGAAAAACAAAAAAAATTAAAAAAAATTTTAAATTGTCGAAATCATAATTATTTTAAAGTAGAGTAAATATAAATGGTATTCCAATTAAAAATCGGTTGAGTTTTCACAGAGAAAATCAAGATCAAAGCTTGAAATGTGGTGATTCCAAAATAAGGTCAAAAATCGTCTAGAACGACTAGAAACGCCTAAAAATGGAAAAACAAAAAAAGTTGAAAAAATTTTAAATTGTCGAAATCATAATTATTTTGAAGTAGAGACAGTATAAATGGTATTCCAATTAAAAATCGGTTGAGTTTTCACAGAGAAAATCAAGATCAAAGCTTGAAATGTGGTGATTCCAAAATAAGGTCAAAAATCGTCTAGAACGACTAGATACGCCTAAAAATGGAAAAAAATAAAAAATTGAAAAAAAATTTTAAATTGTCGAAATCATAATTATTTTAAAGTAGAGTAAATATAAATGGTATTCCAATTAAAAATCGGTTGAGTTTTCACAGAGAAAATCAAGATCAAAGCTTGAAATGTGGTGATTCCAAAATAAGGTCCAAAATCGTCTAGAACGACTAGAAACGCCTAAAAATGGAAAAACAAAAAAAGTTGAAAAAAAATTTTAAATTGTCGAAATCATAATTATTTTGAAGTAGAGTAAATATAAATGGTATTCCAATTAAAAATCGGTTGAGTTTTCACAGAGAAAATCAAGATCAAAGCTTGAAATGTGGTGATTCCAAAATAAGGTCAAAAATCGTCTAGAACTACTAGAAACGCCTAAAAATGGAAAAACAAAAAAAGTTGAAAAAAATTTTAAATTATCGAAATTTTATTAATTTGAAGTAGAGTAAATATAAATGGTATTCCAATTAAAAGTTGGGTTATCACAGAGAAAATCAAGATCAAAGCTTGAAATGTGGTGATTCCAAAATAAGGTCAAAAATCGTCTAGAACGACTAGAAACGCCTAAAAATGGAAAAACAAAAAAAAGTTGAAAAAATTTTAAATTGTCGAAATCATAATTATTTTGAAGTAGAGTAAATATAAATGGTATTCCAATTAAAAATCGGTTGAGTTTTCACAGAGAAAATCAAGATCAAAGCTTGAAATGTGGTGATTCCAAAATAAGGTCAAAAATCGTCTAGAACTGACTAGAAACGCCTAAAAATGGAAAAACAAAAAAAAAGATTGAAAAAAAATTTTTAAATTGTCGAAATCATAATTATTTTAAAGTAAGATCAAATATTAAATGGTATTCCAATTAAAAATCGGTTGAGTTTTCACAGAGAAAATCAAGATCAAAGCTTGAAATGTGGTGATTCCAAAATAAGGTCCAAAATCGTGTAGAACGACTAGAAACGCCTAAAAATGGAAAAACAAAAATAAAAAAAAAAAATTTTAAATTGTCGAAATCATAATTATTTTAAAAGTCAAGATTAAAGGTTGAAATGATTTTTGAAAAATCAAGATCAAAGCTTGAAATGTGGTGATTCCAAAATAAGGTCCAAAATCGTCTAGAACGACTAGAAACGCCTAAAAATGGAAAAACAAAAAAAGTTGAAAAAATTTTAAATTGTCGAAATCATAATTATTTTGAAGTAGAGTAAATATAAATGGTATTCCAATTAAAAATCGGTTGAGTTTTCACAGAGAAAATCAAGATCAAAGCTTGAAATGTGGTGATTCCAAAATAAGGTCCAAAATCGTCTAGAACTGACTAGAAACGCCTAAAAATGGAAAAACAAAAAAAAGTTGAAAAAAATTTTAAATTGTCGAAATCATAATTATTTTGAAGTAGAGTAAATATAAATGGTATTCCAATTAAAAATCGGTTGAGTTTTCACAGAGAAAATCAAGATCAAAGCTTGAAATGTGGTGATTCCAAAATAAGGTCAAAAATCGTCTAGAACGACTAGAAACGCCTAAAAAATGAAAAAAAAAAAAAGTTAAAAAAAATTTTAAATTGTCGAAATCATAATTATTTTAAAGTAGAGTAATATAAATGGTATTCCAATTGAAAATCGGTTGAGTTTTCACAGAGAAAATCAAGATTAAAGCTTGATATGTGGTGATTCCAAAATAAGTTCCAAAATCGTCTAGATCGACTAGAAACGCCTAAAAATGGAAAAACATAAAAAAGTTAAAAAAATTTTAAATTGTCGAAATCATAATTATTTTAAAGTAGAGTAAATATAAATGGTATTCCAATTAAAAATCGGTTGAGTTTTCACAGAGAAAATCAAGATCAAAGCTTGAAATGTGGTGATTCCAAAATAAGGTCCAAAATCGTCTAGAACGACTAAGAAACGCCTAAAAATGGAAAAACAAAAAAAGTTGAAAAAAATTTTAAATTGTCGAAATCATAATTATTTTAAAGTAGAGTAAATATAAATGGTATTCCAATTGAAAATCGGTTGAGTTTTCACAGAGAAAATCAAGATCAAAGCTTGATATGTGGTGATTCCAAAATAAGTTCCAAAATCGTCTAGATCGACTAGAAACGCCTAAAAATGGAAAAACATAAAAAAGTTAAAAAAATTTTAAATTGTCGAAATCATAATTATTTTAAAGTAGAGTAAATATAAATGGTATTCCAATTAAAAATCGGTTGAGTTTTCACAGAGAAAATCAAGATCAAAGCTTGAAATGTGGTGATTCCAAAATAAGGTCCAAAATCGTCTAGAACTACTAGAAACGCCTAAAAATGGAAAAACAAAAAAAGTTGAAAAAAATTTTAAATTGTCGAAATCATAATTATTTTGAAAGTAGAGTAAATATAAATGGTATTCCAATTAAAAATCGGTTGAGTTTTCATAGAAAAAATCAAGAATAATGCTCTAAATGTGGTGACTCCAAAATAAGGTCAAAAATCGTCTAGAACGACTAGAAACGCCTAAAAATGAAAAAACAAAAAAGTTGAAAAAAACTTTAAATTGTCCAAATCATAATTATTTTGAAGTAGAGTAAATATAAATGGTATTCCAATTAAAAATCGGTTGAGTTTTCACAGAGAAAATCAAGATCAAAGCTTGAAATGTGGTGATTCCAAAATAAGGTCCAAAATCGTCTAGAACGACTAGAAACGCCTAAAAATGGAAAAACAAAAAAAAGTTGAAAAAAAATTTAAATTGTCGAAATCATAATTATTTTAAAGTAGAGTAAATATAAATGGTATTCCAATTAAAAATCGGTTGAGTTTTCACAGAGAAAATCAAGATCAAAGCTTGAAATGTGGTGATTCCAAAATAAGGTCAAAAATCGTCTAGAACGACTAGAAACGCCTAAAAATGGAAAAACAAAAAAAAGTTGAAAAAAAATTTTAAATTGTCGAAATCATAATTATTTTGAAGTAGAGTAAATATAAATGGTATTCCAATTAAAAATCGGTTGAGTTTTCACAGAGAAAATCAAGATCAAAGCTTGAAATGTGGTGATTCCAAAATAAGGTCAAAAATCGTCTAGAACGACTAGAAACGCCTAAAAATGGAAAAACAAAAAAAAGTTGAAAAAAAATTTTAAATTGTCGAAATCATAATTATTTTGAAGTAGAGTAAATATAAATGGTATTCCAATTAAAAATCGGTTGAGTTTTCACAGAGAAAATCAAGATCAAAGCTTGAAATGTGGTGATTCCAAAATAAGGTCCAAAATCGTCTAGAACGACTAGAAACGCCTAAAAATGGAAAAACATAAAAAAGTTGAAAAAAAATTTTAAATTGTCGAAATCATAATTATTTTGAAAGTAGAGTAAATATAAATGGTATTCCAATTAAAAATCGGTTGAGTTTTCACAGAGAAAATCAAGATCAAAGCTTGAAATGTGGTGATTCCAAAATAAGGTCAAAAATCGTCTAGAACGACTAGAAACGCCTAAAAATGGAAAAAACAAAAAAAGTTGAAAAAAATTTTTAAATTGTCGAAATCATAATTATTTTGAAGTAGAGTAAATATAAATGGTATTCCAATTAAAAATCGGTTGAGTTTTCACAGAGAAAATCAAGATCAAAGCTTGAAATGTGGTGATTCCAAAATAAGGTCAAAAATCGTCTAGAACGACTAGAAACGCCTAAAAATGGAAAAACAAAAAAAGTTGAAAAAAAATTTTAAATTGTCGAAATCATAATTATTTTAAAGTAGAGTAAATATAAATGGTATTCCAATTAAAAATCGGTTGAGTTTTCACAGAGAAAATCAAGATCAAAGCTTGAAATGTGGTGATTCCAAAATAAGGTCAAAAATCGTCTAGAACGACTAGAAACGCCTAAAAATGGAAAAACATAAAAAGTTGAAAAAAAATTTAAATTGTCGAAATCATAATTATTTTAAAGTAGAGTAAATATAAATGGTATTCCAATTAAAAATCGGTTGAGTTTTCACAGAGAAAATCAAGATCAAAGCTTGAAATGTGGTGATTCCAAAATAAGGTCAAAAATCGTCTAGAACGACTAGAAACGCCTAAAAATGGAAAAACAAAAAAAGTTGAAAAAAATTTTAAATTGTCGAAATCATAATTATTTTAAAGTAGAGTAAATATAAATGGTATTCCAATTAAAAATCGGTTGAGTTTTCACAGAGAAAATCAAGATCAAAGCTTGAAATGTGGTGATTCCAAAATAAGGTCAAAAATCGTCTAGAACTACTAGAAACGCCTAAAAATGGAAAAACATAAAAAGTTGAAAAAATTTTAAATTGTCGAAATCATAATTATTTTAAAGTAGAGTAAATATAAATGGTATTCCAATTAAAAATCGGTTGAGTTTTCACAGAGAAAATCAAGATCAAAGCTTGAAATGTGGTGATTCCAAAATAAGGTCCAAAATCGTCTAGAACGACTAGAAACGCCTAAAAATGGAAAAACAAAAAAAGTTGAAAAAATGTTTAAATATTCGAAATCATAATTATTTTGAAGTAGAGTAAATATAAATGGTATTCCAATTAAAAATCGGTTGAGTTTTCACAGAGAAAATCAAGATCAAAGCTTGAAATGTGGTGATTCCAAAATAAGGTCCAAAATCGTCTAAAACGACTAGAAACGCCTAAAAATGGAAAAACAAAAAAGTTGAAAAAAATTTTAAATTGTCGAAATCATAATTATTTTGAAGTAGAGTAAATATAAATGGTATTCCAATTAAAAATCGGTTGAGTTTTCACAGAGATAATCAAGATCAAAGCTTGAAATGTGGTGATTCCAAAATAAGGTCAAAAATCGTCTAGAACGACTAGAAACGCCTAAAAATGGAAAAACAAAAAAAAGTTGAAAAAAATTTTAAATTGTCGAAATCATAATTATTTTAAAGTAGAGTAAATATAAATGGTATTCCAATTAAAAATCGGTTGAGTTTTCACAGAGAAAATCAAGATCAAAGCTTGAAATGTGGTGATTCCAAAATAAGGTCCAAAATCGTCTAAAACGACTAAAAACGCCTAAAAATGGAAAAACAAAAAAAAGTTGAAAAAAATTTTTAAATTGTCGAAATCATAATTATTTTGAAGTAGAGTAAATATAAATGGTATTCCAATTAAAAATCGGTTGAGTTTTCACAGAGAAAATCAAGATCAAAGCTTGAAATGTGGTGATTCCAAAATAAGGTCAAAAATCGTCTAGAACTACTAGAAACGCCTAAAAATGGAAAAACAAAAAAAGTTGAAAAAATTTTAAATTGTCGAAATCATAATTATTTTGAAGTAGAGTAAATATAAATGGTATTCCAATTAAAAATCGGTTGAGTTTTCACAGAGAAAATCAAGATCAAAGCTTGAAATGTGGTGATTCCAAAATAAGGTCAAAAATCGTCTAGAACGACTAGAAACGCCTAAAAATGGAAAAACAAAAAAGTTGAAAAAAATTTTAAATTGTCGAAATCATAATTATTTTAAAGTAGAGTAAATATAAATGGTATTCCAATTAAAAATCGGTTGAGTTTTCACAGAGAAAATCAAGATCAAAGCTTGAAATGTGGTGATTCCAAAATAAGGTCAAAAATCGTCTAGAACGACTAGAAACGCCTAAAAATGGAAAAACAAAAAAAGTTGAAAAAAATTTTAAATTGTCGAAATCATAATTATTTTAAAGTAGAGTAAATATAAATGGTATTCCAATTAAAAATCGGTTGAGTTTTCACAGAGAAAATCAAGATCAAAGCTTGAAATGTGGTGATTCCAAAATAAGGTCCAAAATCGTCTAAAACGACTAAAAACGCCTAAAAATGGAAAAACAAAAAAAGTTGAAAAAAATTTTAAATTGTCGAAATCATAATTATTTTGAAGTAGAGTAAATATAAATGGTATTCCAATTAAAAATCGGTTGAGTTTTCACAGAGAAAATCAAGATCAAAGCTTGAAATGTGGTGATTCCAAAATAAGGTCCAAAAATCGTCTAGAACGACTAGAAACGCCTAAAAATGGAAAAACAAAAAAGTTGAAAAAAAATTTTAAATTGTCGAAATCATAATTATTTTGAAAGTAGAGTAAATATAAATGGTATTCCAATTAAAAATCGGTTGAGTTTTCACAGAGAAAATCAAGATCAAAGCTTGAAATGTGGTGATTCCAAAATAAGGTCAAAAATCGTCTAGAACGACTAGAAACGCCTAAAAATGGAAAAACAAAAAAAAGTTGAAAAAATTTTAAATTGTCGAAATCATAATTATTTTAAAGTAGAGTAAATATAAATGGTATTCCAATTAAAAATCGGTTGAGTTTTCACAGAGAAAATCAAGATCAAAGCTTGAAATGTGGTGATTCCAAAATAAGGTCAAAAATCGTCTAGAACGACTAGAAACGCCTAAAAATGGAAAAACAAAAAAAAGTTGAAAAAAATTTTAAATTGTCGAAATCATAATTATTTTAAAGTAGAGTAAATATAAATGGTATTCCAATTAAAAATCGGTTGAGTTTTCACAGAGAAAATCAAGATCAAAGCTTGAAATGTGGTGATTCCAAAATAAGGTCAAAAATCGTCTAGAACTACTAGAAACGCCTAAAAATGGAAAAACAAAAAAAGTTGAAAAAAATTTTAAATTGTCGAAATCATAATTATTTTAAAGTAGAGTAAATATAAATGGTATTCCAATTAAAAATCGGTTGAGTTTTCACAGAGAAAATCAAGATCAAAGCTTGAAATGTGGTGATTCCAAAATAAGGTCAAAAAATCGTCTAGAACTACTAGAAACGCCTAAAAATGGAAAAACATAAAAAGTTGAAAAAAATTTTAAATTGTCGAAATCATAATTATTTTAAAGTAGAGTAAATATAAATGGTATTCCAATTAAAAATCGGTTGAGTTTTCACAGAGAAAATCAAGATCAAAGCTTGAAATGTGGTGATTCCAAAATAAGGTCAAAAATCGTCTAGAACGACTAGAAACGCCTAAAAATGGAAAAACAAAAAAAAGTTGAAAAAAATTTTAAATTGTCGAAATCATAATTATTTTAAAGTAGAGTAAATATAAATGGTATTCCAATTAAAAATCGGTTGAGTTTTCACAGAGAAAATCAAGATCAAAGCTTGAAATGTGGTGATTCCAAAATAAGGTCATAAAACGTCTAGAACTACTAGAAACGCCTAAAAATGGAAAAATATAAAAAGTTGAAAAAATATTAAATTGTCGCAATCATAATTATTTTAAAGTAGAGTCAATATAAATGGTATTCCAATTAAAAATCGGTTGAGTTTTCACAGAGAAAATCAAGATCAAAGCTTAAAATGTGGTTATTCCAAAATAAGGTCCAAAATCATCTAAAACGACTAAAAACGCCTAAAAATGGAAAAACAAAAAAAAGTTGAAAAAAATTTTAAATAGTCGAAATCATAATTATTTTGAAGTAGAGTAAATATAAATGGTATTCCAATTAAAAATCGGTTGAGTTTTCACAGAGAAAATCAAGATCAAAGCTTGAAATGTGGTGATTCCAAAATAAGGTCCAAAAATCGTCTAGAACTACTAGAAACGCCTAAAAATGGAAAAACAAAAAAAAGTTGAAAAAAATTTTAAATTGTCGAAATCATAATTATTTTGAAGTAGAGTAAATATAAATGGTATTCCAATTAAAAATCGGTTGAGTTTTCACAGAGAAAATCAAGATCAAAGCTTGAAATGTGGTGATTCCAAAATAAGGTCAAAAATCGTCTAGAACGACTAGAAACGCCTAAAAATGGAAAAACAAAAAAAAGTTGAAAAAAATTTTAAATTGTCGAAATCATAATTATTTTAAAGTAGAGTAAATATAAATGGTATTCCAATTAAAAATCGGTTGAGTTTTCACAGAGAAAATCAAGATCAAAGCTTGAAATGTGGTGATTCCAAAATAAGGTCCAAAATCGTCTAGAACGACTAGAAACGCCTAAAAATGGAAAAACAAAAAAAAGTTGAAAAAAATTTTAAATTGTCGAAATCATAATTATTTTAAAGTAGAGTAAATATAAATGGTATTCCAATTAAAAATCGGTTGAGTTTTCACAGAGAAAATCAAGATCAAAGCTTGAAATGTGGTGATTCCAAAATAAGGTCAAAAATCGTCTAGAACGACTAGAAACGCCTAAAAATGGAAAAACAAAAAAAGTTGAAAAAAATATTAAATTGTCGAAATCATAATTATTTTAAAGTAGAGTAAATATAAATGGTATTCCAATTAAAAATCGGTTGAGTTTTCACAGAGAAAATCAAGATCAAAGCTTGAAATGTGGTGATTCCAAAATAAGGTCAAAAATCGTCTAGAACTACTAGAAACGCCTAAAAATGGAAAAACAAAAAAGTTGAAAAAATTTTAAATTGTCGAAATCATAATTATTTTAAAGTAGAGTAAATATAAATGGTATTCCAATTAAAAATCGGTTGAGTTTTCACAGAGAAAATCAAGATCAAAGCTTGAAATGTGGTGATTCCAAAATAAGGTCAAAAAATCGTCTAGAACTACTAGAAACGCCTAAAAATGGAAAAACAAAAAAAGTTGAAAAAAATTTTAAATTGTCGAAATCATAATTATTTTAAAGTAGAGTAAATATAAATGGTATTCCAATTAAAAATCGGTTGAGTTTTCACAGAGAAAATCAAGATCAAAGCTTGAAATGTGGTGATTCCAAAATAAGGTCAAAAATCGTCTAGAACGACTAGAAACGCCTAAAAATGGAAAAACAAAAAAAGTTGAAAAAATTTTAAATTGTCGAAATCATAATTATTTTAAAGTAGAGTAAATATAAATGGTATTCCAATTAAAAATCGGTTGAGTTTTCACAGAGAAAATCAAGATCAAAGCTTGAAATGTGGTGATTCCAAAATAAGGTCCAAAATCGTCTAGAACGACTAGAAACGCCTAAAAATGGAAAAATCAGAAATCATAATTATTTTAAAGTAGAGTAAATATAAATGGTATTCCAATTAAAAATCGGTTGAGTTTTCACAGAGAAAATCAAGATCAAAGCTTGAAATGTGGTGATTCCAAAATAAGGTCCAAAATCGTCTAGAACGACTAGAAACGCCTAAAAATGGAAAAACAAAAAAGTTGAAAAAAATTTTAAATTGTCGAAATCATAATTATTTTGAAGTAGAGTAAATATAAATGGTATTCCAATTAAAAATCGGTTGAGTTTTCACAGAGAAAATCAAGATCAAAGCTTGAAATGTGGTGATTCCAAAATAAGGTCCAAAATCGTCTAGAACGACTAGAAACGCCTAAAAATGGAAAAACAAAAAAAAGTTGAAAAAAATTTTAAATTGTCGAAATCATAATTATTTTGAAGTAGAGTAAATATAAATGGTATTCCAATTAAAAATCGGTTGAGTTTTCACAGAGAAAATCAAGATCAAAGCTTGAAATGTGGTGATTCCAAAATAAGGTCCAAAATCGTCTAGAACGACTAGAAACGCCTAAAAATGGAAAAACAAAAAAAGTTGAAAAAAATTTTAAATTGTCGAAATCATAATTATTTTTAAAAAAATATTAAGAATTAATCAAGATCAAAGCTTGAAATGTGGTGATTCCAAAATAAGGTCCAAAATCGTCTAGAACGACTAGAAACGCCTAAAAATGGAAAAACAAAAAAAGGAAAAAAAATTTTTAAATTGTCGAAATCATAATTATTTTGAAGTAGAGAAAATCAATGGTAATTAAAAACGTGAGTTTTCAAAAAATCAAGAAAAGCTTGAAATGTGGTGATTCCAAAAATAAGGTCCAAAATCGTCTAGAACGACTAGAAACGCCTAAAAATGGAAAAACAAAAAAAGTTGAAAAAATTTTTAAATTGTCGAAATCATAATTATTTTGAAGTAGAGTAAATATAAATGGTATTCCAATTAAAAATCGGTTGAGTTTTCACAGAGAAAATCAAGATCAAAGCTTGAAATGTGGTGATTCCAAAATAAGGTCCAAAATCGTCTAGGACGACTAGAAACGCCTAAAAATGGAAAAACAAAAAAAAGTTGAAAAAATTTTAAATTGTCGAAAACATAATTATTTTGAAGTAGAGTAAATATAAATGGTATTCCAATTAAAAATCGGTTGAGTTTTCACAGAGAAAATCAAGATCAAAACTTGAAAATGTGGTGATTCCAAAATAAGGTCCAAAATCGTCTAGAACGACTAGAAACGCCTAAAAATGGAAAAACAAAAAAGTTGAAAAAAATTTTAAATTGTCGAAATCATAATTATTTTGAAGTAGAGTAAATATAAATGGTATTCCAATTAAAAATCGGTTGAGTTTTCACAGAGAAAATCAAGATCAAAGCTTGAAATGTGGTGATTCCAAAATAAGGTCCAAAATCGTCTAGAACGACTAGAAACGCCTAAAAATGGAAAAACAAAAAAAGTTGAAAAAAATTTTAAATTGTCGAAATCATAATTATTTTGAAGTAGAGTAAATATAAATGGTATTCCAATTAAAAATCGGTTGAGTTTTCACAGAGAAAATCAAGATCAAAGCTTGAAATGTGGTGATTCCAAAATAAGGTCCAAAATCGTCTAGAACGACTAGAAACGCCTAAAAATGGAAAAACAAAAAAAAGTTGAAAAAAATTTTAAATTGTCGAAATCATAATTATTTTGAAGTAGAGTAAATATAAATGGTATTCCAATTAAAAATCGGTTGAGTTTTCACAGAGAAAATCAAGATCAAAGCTTGAAATGTGGTGATTCCAAAATAAGGTCCAAAATCGTCTAGAACGACTAGAAACGCCTAAAAATGGAAAAAACAAAAAAAAAATTTTAAATTGTCGAAATCATAATTATTTTGAAGTAGAGTAAATATAAATGGTATTCCAATTAAAAATCGGTTGAGTTTTCACAGAAAAAATCAAGATCAAAGCTTGAAATGTGGTGATTCCAAAATAAGGTCCAAAATCGTCTAGAACGACTAGAAACGCCTAAAAATGGAAAAACAAAAAAAAAAAAAAAAATTTTAAATTGTCGAAATCATAATTATTTTGAAGTAGAGTAAATATAAATGGTATTCCAATTAAAAATCGGTTGAGTTTTCACAGAGAAAATCAAGATCAAAGCTTGAAATGTGGTGATTCCAAAATAAGGTCCAAAATCGTCTAGAACGACTAGAAACGCCTAAAAATGGAAAAAAAAAAAAAGGAAAAAAAATTTAAATTGTCGAAATCATAATTATTTTAAATTAGTCGAAATACATAAAAGGTTGAGTCAAGAAAAAATCAAGATCAAAGCTTGAAATGTGGTGATTCCAAAATAAGGTCCAAAATCGTCTAGAATGACTAGAAACGCCTAAAAATGGAAAAACAAAAAAAGTTGAAAAAAAATTTTAAATTGTCGAAATCATAATTATTTTGAAGTAGAGTAAATATAAATGGTATTCCAATTAAAAATCGGTTGAGTTTTCACAGAGAAAATCAAGATCAAAGCTTGAAATGTGGTGATTCCAAAATAAGGTCCAAAATCGTCTAGAACGACTAGAAACGCCTAAAAATGGAAAAACAAAAAAAAGTTGAAAAAAATTTTAAATTGTCGAAATCATAATTATTTTGAAGTAGAGTAAATATAAATGGTATTCCAATTAAAAATCGGTTGAGTTTTCACAGAGAAAATCAAGATCAAAGCTTGAAATGTGGTGATTCCAAAATAAGGTCCAAAATCGTCTAGAATGACTAGAAACGCCTAAAAATGGAAAAAAAAAAAAAGTTGAAAAAAATTTTAAATTGTCGAAATCATAATTATTTTGAAGTAGAGTAAATATAAATGGTATTCCAATTAAAAATCGGTTGAGTTTTCACAGAGAAAATCAAGATCAAAGCTTGAAATGTGGTGATTCCAAAATAAGGTCAAAATCGTCACAGAAAAAAATCAAGATCAAAGCTTGAAATGTGGTGATTCCAAAATAAGGTCCAAAATCGTCTAGAATGACTAGAAACGCCTAAAAATGGAAAAACAAAAAAAGGAAAAAAATTTTAAATTGTCGAAATCATAATTATTTTGAAGTAGAGTAAATATAAATGGTATTCCAATTAAAAATCGGTTGAGTTTTCACAGAGAAAATCAAGATCAAAGCTTGAAATGTGGTGATTCCAAAATAAGGTCCAAAATCGTCTAGAAATGACTAGAAACGCCTAAAAATGGAAAAACAAAAAAAGTTGAAAAAAAATTTTTTAAATTGTCGAAATCATAATTATTTTGAAGTAGAGTAAATATAAATGGTATTCCAATTAAAAATCGGTTGAGTTTTCACAGAAGAAAATCAAGATCAAAGCTTGAAATGTGGTGATTCCAAAATAAGGTCCAAAATCGTCTAGAATGACTAGAAACGCCTAAAAATGGAAAAAAACAAAAAAGTTGAAAAAAATTTTAAATTGTCGAAATCATAATTATTTTGAAGTAGAGTAAATATAAATGGTATTCCAATTAAAAATCGGTTGAGTTTTCACAGAGAAAATCAAGATCAAAGCTTGAAATGTGGTGATTCCAAAATAAGGTCCAAAATCGTCTAGAATGACTAGAAACGCATAAAAATGGAAAAACAAAAAAAAAGAAAAAAAAATTTTAAATTGTCGAAATCATAATTATTTTAAATCAAGAGTCAAAAAGCTATTGAAATGTTGAGATTTTCACAAAATAAGATCAAAGCTTGAAATGTGGTGATTCCAAAATAAGGTCCAAAATCGTCTAGAATGACTAGAAACGCCTAAAAATGGAAAAAAAAAAAAAGTTGAAAAAAATTTTAAATTGTCGAAATCATAATTATTTTGAAGTAGAGTAAATATAAATGGTATTCCAATTAAAAATCGGTTGAGTTTTCACAGAGAAAAATCAAGATCAAAGCTTGAAATGTGGTGATTCCAAAATAAGGTCCAAAATCGTCTAGAATGACTAGAAACGCCTAAAAATGAAAAAAAAAAAAAAAAAGAAAAAAATTTTAAATTGTCGAAATCATAATTATTTTAAGTCAAGAGTCAAAGCTTGAAATGTGGTGATTCCAATTAATAATCGGTTTTTTCACAAGAAAATCAAGATAAAAGACTAGAAACGTGTGATTCCTAAAATAAGGTCCAAAATCGCTAAAACACAAATGCCAAAAAAAACAAAAAAGTTGAAAAAAAATTTTAAATTGTCGAAATCATAATTATTTTGAAGTAGAGTAAATATAAATGGTATTCCAATTAAAAATCGGTTGAGTTTTCACAGAGAAAATCAAGATCAAAGCTTGAAATGTGGTGATTCCAAAATAAGGTCCAAAATCGTCTAGAATGACTAGAAACGCATAAAAATGGAAAAAAAAAAAAAAAAAAAATTTTAAATTGTCGAAATCATAATTATAAATCAAGATCAAAGCTTGAAATGTGGTGATTCCAAAATAAGGTCCAAAATCGTCTAGAATGACTAGAAACGCCTAAAAATGGAAAAACAAAAAAGGAAAAAAATTTTAAATTGTCGAAATCATAATTATTAAATCAAGATCAAAGCTTGAAATGTGGTGATTCCAAAAAAAGGTCCAAAATCGTCTAGAATGAAACTAGAAACGCACTAAAAATGGAAAAACAAAAAAAGTTGAAAAAAATTTTAAATTGTCGAAATCATAATTATATTGAAGTTGAGTAAATATAAATGGTATTCCAATTAAAAATCGGTTGAGTTTTCACAGAGAAAATCAAGATCAAAGCTTGAAATGTGGTGATTCCAAAATAAGGTCCAAAATCGTGTAGAATGACTAGAAACGTATAAAAATGGAAAAAACAAAAAAGGAAAAAAAAATTTTAAATTGTCGAAATCAATATTATTTTGAAGAGAAAATATAAGATTCAAAAATCATTAATTATAAAAAATCAAGATCAAAGCTTGAAATGTGGTGATTCCAAAATAAGGTCCAAAATCGTCTAGAATGACTAGAAACGCCTAAAAATGGAAAAACAAAAAAAAAAAAAAAACATTTTAAATTGTCGAAATCATAATTATTTTGAAGTAGAGTAAATATAAATGGTATTCCAATTAAAAATCGGTTGAGTTTTCACAGAGAAAATCAAGATCAAAGCTTGAAATGTGGTGATTCCAAAATAAGGTCCAAAATCGTGTAGAATGACTAGAAACGTATAAAAATGGAAAAAACAAAAAAGGAAAAAAAAATTTTAATTGTCGAAATTATTATTATTTTGAAGTAGAGTCAATATAAATGGTATTCCAATTAAAAGTCGGTTGAGTTTTCACAGAGAAAATCAAGATCAAAGCTTGAAATGTGGTGATTCCAAAATAAGGTCCAAAATCGTCTAGAATGACTAGAAACGCCTAAAAATGGAAAAACAAAAAAAAAAACAAAAAAATTTTAAATTGTCGAAATCATAATTATTTTGAAGTAGAGTCAAATATAAATGGTATTCCAATTAAAAATCGGTTGAGTTTTCACAGAGAAAATCAAGATCAAAGCTTGAAATGTGGTGATTCCAAAATAAGGTAAAATGCCAAAACTAGTAGCCTAAAAAAAAAAAAAATTTTACATTAGAAATGCATAATTATTTTGAAGTAGAGTAAATATAAATGGTAATCCAAAATTAAAAATCGGTTGAAATTTCATAATGATAAATCAAGATCAAAGCTTGAAATGTGGTGATTCCAAAATAAGGTCCAAAATCGTCTAGAATGACTAGAAACGCCTAAAAATGGAAAAACAAAAAAAAAAAAAAAAAATTTTAAATTGTCGAAATCATAATTATTTTGAAGTAGAGTAAATATAAATGGATTCCAATTAAAAATCGGTTGAGTTTTCAAAAAAAACAAAAGATCAAAGCTTGAAATGTGGTGATTCCAAAATAAGGTCCAAAATCGTCTAGAACGACTAGAAACGCCTAAAAATGGAACAAAAAAAAAAAAGGAAAAAAAATTTTAAATTGTCGAAATCATAATTATTTTGAAGTAGAGTCAATATAAATGGTATTCCAATTAAAAATCGGTTGAGTTTTCACAGAGAAAATCAAGATCAAAGCTTGAAATGTGGTGATTCCAAAATAAGGTCCAAAATAGTCTAGAATGACTAGAAACGCCTAAAAATGGAAAAACAAAAAAAAGTTGAAAAACATTTTAAATTGTCGAAATCATAATTATTTTGAAGTAGAGTAAATATAAATGGTATTCCAATTAAAAATCGGTTGAGTTTACACAGAGATAATCAAGATCAAAGCTTGAAATGTTGTGATTCCAAAATTAGGTTTAAAATCGTGTAGGATGACTAGAAACGCATAAAAATGGAAAAACAAAAAAAAAAAAAAAACAAAAATTTTAAATTGTCGAAATCATAATTATAAATCAAGAACAAAGCTTGAAATGTAGTGATTCCAAAATAAGGTCCAAAATCGTGTAGAATGACTAGAAACGCATAAAAATGGAAAAACAAAAAAGGTTGAAAAACATTTTAAATTGTCGAAATCATAATTATTTTGAAGTAGAGTAAATATAAATGGTATTCCAATTAAAAATCGGTTGAGTTTTCACAGAGAAAATCAAGATCAAAGCTTGAAATGTGGTGATTCCAAAATAAGGTCCAAAATCGTCTAGAACGACTAGAAATGGCTAAAAATGGAATAAAACAAAAAAAGGAAAAAAATTTTAAATTGTCGAAATCATAATTATTTTGAAGTAGAGTCAATATAAATGGTATTCCAATTAAAAAACGGTTGAGTTTTCACAAAGAAAATCAAGATCAAAGCTTGAAATGTGGTCATTCCAAACTAAGGTCCAAAATCGTCTAGAACGACTAGAAATGCCTAAAAATGGAATAAACCAAAAAAAGGAAAAAAAAATTTTAAATTGTCGAAATCATAATTATTTTGAAGTAGAGTCAATATAAATGGTATTCCAATTAAAAATCGGTTGAATTTTCACAGAGAAAATCAAGATCAAAGCTTGAAATGTGGTGATTCCAAAATAAGGTCCAAAATCGTCTAGAATGACTAGAAACGCCTAAAAATGGAAAAACAAAAAAAAAAAAAAAAAAAAATTTTAAATTGTCGAAATCATAATTATTTTGAAGTAGAGTAAATATAAATGGTATTCCAAATTAAAAATCGGTTGATTTTCACAAAAAAAAAATCAAGATCAAAGCTTGAAATGTGGTGATTCCAAAATAAGGTCCAAAATCGTCTAGAATGACTAGAAACGCCTAAAAATGGAAAAAACAAAAAAAAAAAAAAAATTTTAAATTGTCGAAATCATAATTATTTTGAAGTAGAGTAAATATAAATGGTATTCCAATTAAAAATCGGTTGAGTTTCACAGAGAAAATCAAGATCAAAGCTTGAAATGTGGTGATTCCAAAATAAGGTCCAAAATCGTCTAGAACGACTAGAAAAAAAAAAAAAAAACAAAAAAAGGTAAAAAAATTTTTAAATTGTCGAAATCATAATTATTTTGAAGTAGAGTAAATATAAATGGTATTCCAATTAAAAATCGGTTGAGTTTTCACAGAATAAAATCAAGATCAAAGCTTGAAATGTGGTGATTCCAAAATAAGGTCCAAAATCGTCTAGAACGACTAGAAACGCCTAAAAATGGAAAAAACAAAAAAAGGAAAAAAATTTTAAATTGTCGAAATCATAATTATTTTGAAGTAGAGTAAATATAAATGGTATTCCAATTAAAAATCGGTTGAGTTTTCACAGAGAAAATCAAGATCAAAGCTTGAAATGTGGTGATTCCAAAATAAGGTCCAAAATCGTCTAGAACGACTAGAAACGCCTAAAAATGGAAAAAACAAAAAAAGGAAAAAAAATTTTAAATTGTCGAAATCATAATTATTTTGAAGTAGAGTAAATATAAATGGTATTCCAATTAAAAATCGGTTGAGTTTTCACAGAGAAAAAAAAGATCAAAGCTTGAAATGTGGTGATTCCAAAATAAGGTCCAAAATCGTCTAGAATGACTAGAAACGCATAAAAATGGAAAAACAAAAAAAAAAAAATTTTTAAATTGTCGAAATCATAATTATAAATCAAGATCAAAGCTTGAAATGTGGTGATTCCAAAATAAGGTCCAAAATCGTCTAGAACGACTAGAAACGCCTAAAAATGGAAAAAACAAAAAAAGGAAAAAAACAATTTTAAATTGTCGAAATCATAATTATTTTGAAGTAGAGTAAATATAAATGGTATTCCAATTAAAAATCGGTTGAGTTTTCACAGAGAAAAATCAAGATCAAAGCTTGAAATGTGGTGATTCCAAAATAAGGTCCAAAATCGTCTAGAACGACTAGAAACGCCTAAAAATGGAAAAAAACAAAAAAAGGAAAAAAAAATTTTAAATTGTCGAAATCATAATTATTTTGAAGTAGAGTAAATATAAATGGTATTCCAATTAAAAATCGGTTGAGTTTTCACAGAGAAAATCAAGATCAAAGCTTGAAATGTGGTGATTCCAAAATAAGGTCCAAAATCGTCTAGAACGACTAGAAACGCCTAAAAATGGAAAAAAACAAAAAAAAAAAAAAAAAAATTTTAAATTGTCGAAATCATAATTATTTTGAAGTAGAGTAAATATAAATGGTATTCCAATTAAAAATCGGTTGAGTTTTCACAGAGAAAATCAAAAGATCAAAGCTTGAAATGTGGTGATTCCAAAATAAGGTCCAAAATCGTCTAGGAATCGACTAGAAACGCATAAAAATGGAAAAACAAAAAAGGAAACAAAAATTTTAAATTGTCGAAATCATAATTATAAATCAAGATCAAAGCTTGAAATTTGGTGATTCCAAAATAATGTCCAAAATCGTCTAGAACGACTAAAAATGGCTAAAAATGGAAAAAACAAAAAAAAAAAAAAAAAATTTTAAATTGTCGAAATCATAATTATTTTGAAGTAGAGTCAATATAAATGGTATTCCAATTAAAAATCGGTTGAGTTTTCACAGAGAAAATCAAGATCAAAGCTTGAAATGTGGTGATTCCAAAAATAAGGTCCAAAATCGTCTAGAATGACTAGAAACGCCTAAAAATGGAAAAAAACAAAAAAAAAAAAAAAACATTTTTAAATTGTCGAAATCATAATTATTTTGAAGTAGAGTAAATATAAATGGTATTCCAATTAAAAATCGGTTGAGTTTTCACAGAGAAAATCAAGATCAAAGCTTGAAATGTGGTGATTCCAAAATAAGGTCCAAAATCGTCTAGAACGACTAGAAACGCCTAAAAATGGAAAAAAAAAAAAAAAGGAAAAAAATTTTTAAATTGTCGAAATCATAATTATTTTGAAGTAGAGTAAATATAAATGGTATTCCAATTAAAAATCGGTTGAGTTTTCACAGAGAAAATCAAGATCAAAGCTTGAAATGTGGTGATTCCAAAATTAGGTCCAAAATAAAATCGTGTAGGATGACTAGAAACGCATAAAAATGGAAAAACAAAAAAAAAAAAATTTTAAATTGTCGAAATCATAATTATAAAATCAAGATCAAAGCTTGAAATGTGGTGATTCCAAAATAAAGGTCCAAAATCGTCTAGAACGACTAGAAACGGCTAAAAATGGAAAAAACAAAAAAAAGGAAAAAATATTTTAAATTGTCGAAATCATAATTATTTTGAAGTAGAGTAAATATAAATGGTATTCCAATTAAAAATCGGTTGAGTTTTCACAGAGAAAATCAAGATCAAAGCTTGAAATGTGGTGATTCCAAAATAAGGTCCAAAATCGTCTAAAAAAAAAAAAAATTTAAATCGACTAGAAATCATAATTATTTTGAAGTAGAGTAAATATAAATGGTATTCCAATTAAAAATCGGTTAAAAATGTGAAAATATTCCAAAATAAAGGTCCAAAAATCGTCTAGAACGACTAGAAACGCCTAAAAATGGAAAAACAAAAAAAGGAAAAAAAAATTTTAAATTGTCGAAATCATAATTATAATAAAAATCAAGATCAAAGCTTGAAATGTGGTGATTCCAAAATAAGGTCCAAAATCGTCTAGAACGACTAGAAACGCCTAAAAATGGAAAAAACACGTGAAACAAAAACAATTTAAGCAAAATCAAACAGCTGTTTGTATGCGAAATACACATAATTTTTAAATTTTATTTTTTTTTTTTTTTTTGTCGGCGCCGGCGTCTGCGGTGTTCGCTGAAACCACAAAAAGAGAAAAAATGTTTGTTTCCCCTTGTCTGTTTCTGTCTCGCTTGCACTTATACCTTGAAATGGCGTTCAATTATCAATATTATAACTCTTCTAGTTTTCTTGTTTGTAATCCGATTTCTATGCGTCTTTTTAGAATAGTTTGATATAGTTAGCCTCCACTCGAATTATACAATTACAATGATGTACTACATGAACAAATGACTAAAAACGGAACGAAAGTTGAGAGTTATTGTTTTGTATTGTTAGAAAAAAGGGGCGTGGTAGTCCAAAATTTTAAATGGCAATGCATTTGCGCTGTCGCTAGGAACCTCTATACCAGAATTGGTGATCCTAGGTGCCATGGTTACTGAGATATTCGCCGAAAACACCGATTTTTTCCGAGGTGTGTCTAGTTTTTTGCTCATTGTGGGCGAATGGGGCGTGGCATCGAAAAAAAAAAAAAAAGATTCTTGTATTGACTGACTAAATATGTGATCGATTGACACCAAGCTCGAGCTTGTAGCTCTTACCATCTCTGAAATCTGTTTGTTCTATACGGACAGACGGACAGACGGACAGACGGACAGACAGACAGACGGACAGACGGACATGGCTATATCGACTCGGCTAGTGA